>JBCFYV010000293.1:0-91122 GCA_039000515.1 Timema cristinae
TAACAAAAATCGAAAAGTTGTTTTAAAAAGAAATAACATTTCGGTTTTTTTTAAAAAAGTAACTACAAAAAAAAATTCTTTTTTTTTTTTTCCCGGGGAACCCCCCCCAAAATCGCTAATAATAATTAATAAAAGTAAAAAAATAGAAATATAAAAAATAAACCTTAAAAATTTCTATGCTTTTTTGTTTTTTAATCGTCATATATTTTAAATCTAAAGTTTTTTTTTTTCTAAATTTTTTCTTTAATGTAGGTTTTTAAAAAAAAACACACAAAAATAAATTATGCCTGCATTCCATAAAATTTTTCCTAAACCAAACCCCAAAAGGGTTTGTTCATTTTAAATGTCAAAAATTTTTAAAATGTGTAAAAACAAACCCACTAAAAAAATTTAAACCAAAATTTAAAAGAGTTTCTTTGTACGTAAAAAATTTTTTTTAAATTGGTAAAAAATTTAAACCCAAGTTTTTTTGGACTACAATTTTGCCCCAAATTTAATTTTTAAATTTAAAATTTTAATAACATTTTTTTTGCTTTTTTTTTTTTTATAACTGTATGAAACAAAAAAACCCTACTTTTGTTTTGGGATTTCCTTGCAACCCAAAAAAAACCCCCTTAATTGAAGTTAGGTATTTTAAAGTGATTGCATACCGCCCCCGACAAAAGAGTTTTGGGGGGCCCCTTTAAGTACAAATTCCATTGAAAAGCCGCCAAACCCCGGAAAAATTTTTTTTTTTTCCTTTCAAGATACCAGGGGATATTCGAATAAATACTAAATATCAAACAAAATTACTAAAAAAAAACCCATCCCTCGATACTCGTTTGAAACCGTACCGGACGAAAAAAAAAGGGCCTTCACCGTGGGGGGAAAAAGGGAAAAAAATTGGTCCATAAAAACATTTTTTAATAAAAAGTCACAGTGAAAAACTTTGGTATAAATAAAAATTTTTTAAAAAATAAAAACCACTGTATTCATGTATCGTAAAATGGGGGTTTTTCGCCCTTCTTAAAATGCCCCTTAAAATCCCCAGTTCCACCACAATGCCCCCAAAAGTTTTGGTGAAAATAAAAAAAATAATAATAATAATAAAAATAATAATAATAAGGGTTTAAAACCTAGAAAAAGGTTTTTGATAATGGGAATAAAAACAAAAAATTTAATTTTATTTTTAAAACAATAATTTCAAAAAAAAAGGGCAAAAAAAATCAATTGGGGGGGGGGGAAAAAGGGAAAAATTTTTGTCAAAATGCCCCTTTTAAAAAAAAAATTTATTTTGTGGGTTTTTCACTCTACGGGGGGGGTGAAAAAGTGAAAAATTTTTTTTTTGGGGAAATTTTAAAGCTTTTTTAGTGAAGGGGGCAAAATTTTAATTTAAAAAAACCCCTTTTTCAATTTTTTTAAAAACCCCAAAAAAAGTTTAAAAAGGGGGTTTAAAAAGAATAAAGGGGTTTAGGGGTTAAAGGGGAAAAAAAAAAATGAAAAAATCTTTGCACAAATTTTAGACCCCAAAAGGGGACAAGAATTTTTTGGAAAGGAATTTTTTTAATGATTATCCAAAAAACCCGTTTTACTTTAAAAAATATTTTTTTTTTTTTTAAAAAAAAAGAAAATACAAATTTTGTTTTTTAAAAAAAAAATATTTTAGTAATTATGTGTAAAAACAGCTTTTTTAATGTGTTTTTTAAAAAAAAAATTTTAAAATTTTAAATTTAATTTTTTAAAATGATTTTTTTGGGAAAAAAAAGGGCAATTTTTTTTCCCTTTTATATTTAATTTATTTTGCACACTCTTATCCCAAAAGATCCCAAAAATGTTTTCAAAAAATTTTAAAAGAAAAGGAAATTTTAACTATAAATTTTGAGTTTAATTTTAAAAACCCCTTTAAAAAAGTGTTTATCATTTTTTTGAAAACTTTGATTGTTTTTTTTCTCAAAACTCCCCTTTTGGAAAAAATTCCCCCTTTTTTCCCGCCCCCAATTTTTGGGGAATTTCCAAAAATTTTAAAAATTTTTTTTTAAATTTTTTTTTTGAAAAGTAATTTTTTTTATAATTGCAGTTGAAAAATTTGGAAAAAAAATTTTTTAATTTTAAGATTTTAAAAACCCCCTTTTTTTGATGTTTTTTTTTGTTGGAGAGATTTAAAAAAAAAATTAACTCCCGGGATTTTGTCCCTTTTTAATCATTAATTTGTAAGAAAAATGTGAAGGGTTAACCCATTCCTTTTTAACACACAAAAAAAAGTTTTTTGAGTTTTTTTTTAGACCCCCCTTACACATTCGTTTTATCATGTTTTTTTGTATACCCTGTTTTGGGGTAAAAAATTTTTTAAAAACCCCAAAAAAAAAAACACTGGAAAAATTTTTATTTTTGGGGACTTTTGGGTTTTTTAAAAAGGTTTTAACAGACTTTTTGATAACAAAAAGAATATTAAAAAAAGGCCCCTTTTATAGAGCCCGAAAATTTAATGAAGAAAAAAAATCATGGTTTTGAATGTAAAAAATTTTTTATCAAGGGGTTTAAAAGGGTTTTAAAAGTAAAAATTTTCTAGTTTTTTAAAAGAGGTCGACTGCTTTTTTTCTCCCGCCCCTGAGAGAGGGGGAGGAAGCCATGGCTCCCCAAAAGCCCGCTCCCCCAAAAAAACTGCGTGACGCCAACCCAAAAGGGAAAAAGGGGGGGTTGGACTAGTTGTAGTGAAAAAAAAAGAAAATAAAAAAACACTTTTTTTTATATTATTTTGCCCCCCTTTTTTTTACAAGCTAACCCCCTAAAATTTAAAAAAGAGGCAGGAAGAAAATGGTAGATGAATTTAGGGCGTTTAATTTTTCTTAAGAGGAAAAATAGGCACCCATTAGGGAAAATAAGCCTTTTGTACATTCAGCCAAAATGAAAACCAAAATTTTTATCTGCAAACCAGATTTTAAAGAGTTGAAATTTTTAACAATAGGTATTACTATTGTTGGGGTTTTTTTGGGGGATTTACACAAAAAGGTCACTAGGGAATGGCGGGGAAAAAAAAAAAAAAAGGGAAAAATTTTGGGGGATCCCCTAATTTAACGTTAGGAAAAAGGGGGAATTTTGGGGGGAAAAAGATCCCGGGGGGGCCCCGAAAATTGCCCCAAAATTTTTTTACCCCCACCATAAAAAAAAAGGAAGATTTAACCCCATCTCCCCCAAAATTTTAAAAACCAGGGTGTGCCCAAACCCCTTTAGGTTTATTTTATGGTTTTTTAAAAAACAAGCATAGGTTTAAAAGAAATTTTAAACCAAATTTATTGTTTCAAATCCCAAAATTTAAATTTTTTTCACGGGAATTCTTACCGTTTCAGCCCCCCTTCAGCCATGTGTTGCATAAGACAGTCATATCAGGCTCTCGATGCTCTTCTTTCACCCAAACCAAAGAACTGAATTTGTGGCACTTCCCCAAAAACGGTTGGAGTGACAAATCCAAATTTTGGGTTTGGGGACAATGCATTTGCGGGGGCCCCAAGGGCCCCATGTTCAAATTTTTCTGCAACATGCTTTTTTTCCCCTGATAAAAAAAAAACCCTTAAATTTATCTTTCCCAATAAACCCAAATTTTTAAAAACCCATTCAACAATGGGAATACTTTTTAAATTAATATGTATTTTTTGGGGTTTAAAAATTTATAATGGTTAGTTTAAAAATTTAAAAAATTTTATTATTTTTTTTTGGGGGTTTTAAAAACCCCCATCGAACTTGGGTTTTATTAGGGCTTGAAATTTTTTAAAAAAAAAAAAATTTTCATAAAAAAAACAATAATTCAATGAAAAAACCCGAAAATACAAAAAAATAAATTTTAAAAATTTTATAATGAAAAAAAAAGCGAAAAAATCCCCATCTGGCCCCCCCGGGGGGAGGCTCAAAGGCCCCTTTTAGAAAAAATTTTAAAGTTCATTTTTTAAAAAAAACCCCACAAGTGTTAAACCAAAAAAATAACAAAAAAATTTATTAATAAAAAACATTTTAAAATGCCCTTTTAAAAAATTAATACTTTTAAAAAAAAAACATGTTAATTGTAAAAATTTTTAAAACGCCCAAAAACAAAAATTTTCCAATAGGGGATAAGACCCAAAGGGGGCCCCCTTTTGAAATGACAAAAGGCATTAAAAATTTTCCGCTGGCGTATAAACGGAGAAAAAAATAACTCCATCCGCACTATCGTGTAAAAAAAAAGGGAAGGGGGTAAAATTAAAAAAAGGGGCCCAGGCAGAGGGGGGGAAAAATTTTTTACGAACTCCCCCCAAAAGTGAACCCCAGGGAGCATAAAAAAACCAAACCCCCGGGAGGGGTCCCCTTTCCGAAAAAACCTTGGGAAAATGATGTGGTGTCAAAAGCGGGGTTTGTACGACCCCCTCCTCTTTTCCCTAGATACTATAAAAAGGGGGCCACCGCACCACCGAACCCCCCCCTTTAGATCTAAAAACACCCCCCCCTTTCCTAAGGGGAAAGGCGTGCCCTTTTGGGCCCCGCCGGCCCCGCCATTTTTTTTCCCCTGAAAGACTAGTGTGACCAGAATCAAAAAAGGGTTTTTAAATAAAAAAAATTTTTTAAAAATTTGTTCATGCCCCCGTGAGATAAGAACAGATGGGACATTAAAAAAAAAAAAACAAAACGTTAAAAAGGGCAAAATTCGGGTTTTAAAAACATGGATTCCCTAGGTAAGAAATTTTTAAAATTGGACCCTTTCAAAAAAAAGGCCCCCCCCCACCGCCCCCCCTTTTTTTGGGCCCCCCCCGGTAAAGCTTTAAAAAAAACCCCAAAAGTGGGTTCGGGGATTTAAAAAGGGTCCTTGTAAAAAAAGTATGGGGGGGTCATTTTAGGGAATTTGGCAAGTTCAAAATGGCTTTGGGGGTTTGGGCGTATCATCCGGGAAAAATTTTTCCCCCCTGGAGTTTTGTGGGGTGCCTTGGGGGGATTTCCCACAAGTGTCGAAAACCAATAGCACCCCCTCCCCCCGGTTTGTATCCCCTTTTGGGGTTTTAAAAAAAAGGTTGGGGGATGGAACACAGGACGATAGGCAACTGCTGCCCAAAGCAATGAAGTTTGAAAAAGTAAATCCCCCAAGATAGGACCCCGGTTTAAAAAAAAGGGGCTAAAACCCCCGTCCCGGGAAAAAAAGCTGAGCGGATTGGTACGGGGAAAAAAAACCAGTGCCATCGAAAATTCCAGCTTTGGGGGGACAGTAAATTTGCTTTTTTAAAAACCGGGGTTAGCTGAGCATAAAAAAAATTCCCCCTTTTAAAGGGGAAAACCCGGGTTCCCCCCTTAAAACGTGCAAAAAAAATTAAATTTTGGGGTTCTGAAAAACATCAAAGTTAAACAAACATTTAATGTAAATGCTTCTTATAATTATTTTTTTTTAAACCGCTTCACCCATTTGAAAGGGAACCCCCATCCCCAAATTTTTATGACAACCAAGAAGTTTAAGTGAGTCACCCGCGGGGGAAAAAACTTTGCGTTCGAAAAACCCCTCAACAAAATGAACCCCCCCAAAAAAAATTTTGGCCCCGCGGCGCGTTTTTTTAGAAGTTTGGGGGGGTTTTCCCCCTTTGTTTTTTTGGGCCCTTTCCCCTATATATACGCCTGGGCTGGGGGGAAGGAGTACGAACACCCCCAAACGACGATCGCTTAACCCTGTTAGCGGACTAAATTTAAACGCGCACGCCATTGAATCATTTTTGTGACGGGGGGTTTTCTTTTCCCAGGGGAATGGAAATTTAAAAAGGGGGAGTGAAAGGGTTTACTTAAAGGATAGATACGGGCGAGTAGAAACCAATTAATATGTTTTGTTAGGGGTTTGTCTTCCCCCCGCGGGGGGGTTAGTAGAAGACTTTTGGGGGGGGGTTTAAAAATGGGAAAAATTTTGTCTATTTTGAGACCTGTAGTTGTGTTCCCCTTGGGGAGTTATGCCAAAATTTAATGTTGGTTTTTGGGGGGGCCGGAGAAAAAGGCTGAATTATTTTTGGGGTATTTCGGTTCTCGCGCTTTGGGGTGGGGGAAAAAACCCGGGCCCCAAAAGATGTGAATGATGTATAAATTTGGGGTGTGTGGGGAGGAGATTGTTTGCCCTTTTGGGGGGCGATGATTAAAAAAACCTAATTGGGGTTTTATGGTCTATCCAATGTTTTGGGGGTAAAAATGTGGGCCCTCTGGGTTTTTTATTGGGGCCCCCGGTTTTTAGTTTTTTTATTGTTTGGCTACTTCATTGGGATGTACATGGGGGGCCCCTCTTCCCCCTCGGTGCTGCAGTTGTTTTTTATTCATTTTTAGTTTTTGTGGTTTGCTCCCCCGCGGGTGCTAAACCCCGTGGGCGCCCGTCCTCAATTGGGCCCGTGGCCCTTTGGGTTTTCCCCAAAAAATTTTTTTTTTACTCTTAAGGTTTTTTATTATGTAAAAGGGCCCCTCTTGTATAGAAAACCCCGAATTTCCCCGGGTAAACATTATTTTAAAAAGGGCCCAAATTTACATTAATAGCAGAAAAAATAACCCCCGTTTTGCGGTGTGTTATTATTCGGCGTTTTCCCCCCCCTTTTGGGGGCCCAAAACTTAGGCAACCCCCCCAAATTTTTTACTTCTTTTTTATTTTACTACCCCATTTTTTTAGATATTTTGTGCAAAATGTCAAATATTTTTATCCCGGGATAACCAATTTATTAAATTTTTTTAATCAAAATTTTTCTCGTTCTATTACTTTATTTAATGTAGTTCAAAAGAACCCCCCAGACGGTTTCCCTAATTTTAAATTTGTTTTTAAAAAGGTATACGGCTCATTTAATTTTCCCCTTTAAAAAACCCCAGGACGCCCCCAAAAACCCTTTACAAATTAAAAGCTTTGATACCCCCTTTTTTAGGTCTTTGATGGGGGGGGTCGAAGTTATTTTTAAAAACAAAAAGGGGTCCCCGGAAAACCCTTTTGCTCCCCAGGGTGGTAAAAAAATGTGGTTCATTTAAAAAATTTTGGGGGGGACTGTTAAATTTCCCGGAAAACTCTGGAAGGGAAACCCTTCGGGCGGGGATGAAAGGAAACCCCAAAAACGATTTACCACAAAAACCCTAAATTTTTTTGACAAAATTTTTATCTCCCCTTCCCCCTGGGGGAAAAACGAACTGCAAAAAAATGCCAGTCCACAAAAGGCATAAAAAACAGGTAACGCCCGCTGTTTACCCAAGCTATTTATCGAATAGCAAAAAAAAAGTACAGTTTTTAAAATCCCTGGGCACCCCAAATTTTTTTTTAATAAAATATGGTAAGGGTTTTACCCTTTCCGGGAAAAGTCTTCTGACTAAAATTTTTTATTTAAAAAAGGGGGTTCCCCCTAACCCCCAAAATTAAAAAGGTTTTTTTAAAATGCTGTACTGAAAAGGGGGTTTTTTGTAACCCCTTTTCCAAATCAAAAAGACTCCCCAAAGGGGTTGGGTTTTTTTTTAAAAAAAGGCGTCACGAACTGCTTTCCAAGGCGAAAAAGATAAAAACGGTTAAATTTTGGTTACGACGAAAGCCAATAAAACGGGGTAGATTGGGGGTTTTTAAAAAACCCCAAAAATTTTTTTTTGATCTTTTTTTAAAAAAATTTTTATACCTAACAGTTATGTTTTGGGCTATAACTAGTTGGGTTAAAATTTTTCCCTTTACTTATTTTTTATGAGATAAGGGGTTTTTGCTTCCCCTGTTAGGAATGACGAGATTCCCAAAAAAATTTTAAGGGTTGGGGGGAACCCCCTCCCAGGGGAAATTTTTTTGAAATTTTTTAATGTTTTCATGGGTCAAAAAATTGTGTTGAAAACCGGACAAGACAGGAAAATTCCCCCTTTTATAAAGGGGGAGTTAAAATCTTCCCCCCACTTTTCCCAAATCCAAAATTTGGGGTTGATATTCTGCTTTGCACCCAAATCGAGAGACTTTTTCCCGTTAGAAATGGGGCGAACATCGAGCCCAAAACATGACAACCTCCCACGGGGAGGAGACAAAAGGAAAACCCTTAGACATAAAAGGGGGGTATCCTATTATTTAAAAATTTTTTTATATTTAAAATTTTCGAAATTTCCCCCAACTTTAGTTGTGGGAGTGGTAATTTTAAAAGGGGTTTAAAAAAAGTGTTCTCAGACTCTCTTTGCTTTCTCGAATTCCCCCAAAACGAGCGAGGGGGAAAATCCGGAAATGTCTCGATTTTTTTTAAATGGGCCCTCGATAAAAGGGGGTGGGGGCCCTTTGAGGGGGCCCGAAATAGTTCCCAAAAAATCATCGTTCCACCGGGGAAAAAAGGGTGGTGGCGGGATTTAGGGGGGAAAACACCCCCCCCCGATGACTTTTTAAGTAAAAAAGCCCAGTTTTTAAAAAAAATTTACGTCAGGTTGTTGGGTTTTAAAAAATACGGCAGGGCAGGAATCTATCCAAATCAGAAATTTTTTCACCAATGGGGTACCTGCCCTTTTGGGGGGATCTTAAGTGATGAGAGAGAAAAAATAATGATCATTCCCCCATAAGTAAAATGGATCCCAAAGGAAGGGGGCAGTGATTCCCCCGGACTTTTCATAGGTTTTTGGTGATGGCAAAGGGTACATTAACAAGGTTTCCCCCAGACAAGAATACCCTTTCCCCCCTCCCCCAGCGTCTGTAAAATAAAATTTCCCAACCGGGGTTTTGCGCGGGTTTAAAAACCCAAGCAATATTTTTGTCATCAATTTTTTGTCACTGAAAGCTTCTATATTTCCCAGTAGTTTTAGAAAAGGGGGAAAATATTTAAAATAAAAAAATTTTGATTGAAAAAAATTTTGATTGGGTAATTAGACAATGTTTGTACCGATGGGGCCCCCCAAAAATGAGGGAAAAAAAAAAGGTTTTTTTGCTTTGCGGGAAAGGGGATTATTTGATGTGTTTTTTTGGGAAATTTTTTTTGAAGAGTAAAGTTTTTAAAACCACTGTTTAAATCCATCATCCCCCTTTTTCCAAAAAGACTGAAATTCCCCCCGTCTCGATCCGGGGTTTGGAAATTTATAAAAAAGATCCGAGTAGGGGAAATGAACAAAAGGGAATTTTAAAAACTCAAAAAAGCAAAATTTGGGAAAAAAAACACCGTGGTGGCTTTCCCTATTGTAGTGCCGTTGTTACAGGGAAAGGCCTTGAGAGATTTTGGGGAATTTTTAAAGGGAAATTTCTTTTTTTTTGGGAAAAAAAGGGGGGAAATTCCGATGGTATGCTTTTGAAGAATAAAGGGGGGCCGGGGGAAAATTTTTTTTGAGGGACTTTAAATGGGTCCCAAAACATTTGAATCAGGTTTGCAGGAAAAAAAAAATTTTTTCCCCGACCCTATTCATTTCATTGGGTTTTTAAAAAACAAAGCCATTTTGGGGTCTGTATTTTTTTCCGAATGAGCTTCCCAAAATTCCCCAAAAGAAAAACTTTCCCCAAAGGGGGAAAAGTATGGGGGGCTTCGGGGGTTTTATAAATAAAAAAAATGCTTTTTGGGTTAAAAAACTCTTTTAAAAATAGGTTTAAAAATTCCCCCAAAATGAAAAAAATTTTAAATTTTTTCCCCCAAACCTTTTCCCAATTTTAGGGGAAATGTTTCCTCCCCCTTTTGACGTAAAAATTTGGGAAATTTTTTGAAAAATTTAGTTAAAAGGTGAAAATTACAGCAAGTAAAAGGGGAAAATTGGGAATCCATCGGAAAATTTTTTCCCTTTTTTGGGAAAAATTTCCCCTTCCTGGCCAGCCCCCAAATTTAAAAGGAACCCGGGCCCCTTTTAGAAAGTTGTGGTTTAGTTCTAATCTCTGGAAAAAAATTTTTTCTTTTGAATTGGTAAAAAAAGTCCCCTTCAGTTCTAAATTTGATAACATCAAAAAAAACCCGACCCTTTTTGCTTTTTCCCAAAAAATAATCCAAATTTTTAATTTGAGTTTTGTTAATTTTAAAGAGACCAAAAAACCCCCATAAAAGGGCTGAAAATTTTTTTATTATTAAAAATTGTTGTGATTTTTTATATTATTCTTTTTTTTTTTTTTGCTGTTTTTTTTAATATCTTTTAAAAAACCCATAGTCACAAAAAATTTCGCGTTTGGTGAACGTGTACAGTAGCTGGTGAATTTTTTTTGGGGGTGAAAATTTTTGAAAATGGGTTTTGCTAATGTATTTTATATGTTTTTTGGAAAAAGGAAATTAAAACCAAAAACCCCCAAAAAAAATTGCAAAAATAAATTTTATAAGGTTTTATTACAGTATTATATTTAAATTTTTTAAAAAAGGGGGTTTATTTATTTTTTGGGTATATTTTTTAAAGGTGTTTGGGACAAAAAGAAAATTTGGGTTTGAGTTTTTTGGGGGGGGTGGAAAGCCAAGCATTTTAGAAAAATTTTAGTGGCATGGGGGAAAAAAAGGTTTTGGGCCCCCCTGCCTAAAACAATTTTTCAAAACCCAATTTTTTGTAAATTTTTGATTTACAAAGGTGAACGAACCATGAAAAAATTTTTGAATTTGAATTTTGGGGTTTAAAAACTCTGATATCAAATCTGATGATTTAAAAATTTTTTGATGTCTTGTTTTGATGTTTCCCAAAATGACAAAAATTTTTTTAAATTTTATTGATTTCTAATTTTTTTTTTTTTGGGGTTTTGTCTTTTGGTTTGGGGCCCACATTTTAAAAAGTTCCCCAACCCCCCGGTCTGTTTTTGGGGGATTTTTAAATTTTTAAGTTTTAAGTATTGTTTAAAAAAATCATTTTGTTGGCATGTTCATTACTTGTGTGTGTGAAAAAAATTTTTTGGCCCCACTCTGCTTTTCTCCAAATTTCTTTTCAGACCCCCGGAGGTTGTGGTCTTTTTTGTAATCCCCCTTCCCCAAGGGCCCTAACTCTTTACCTTTTAAATTTTTCCCCCGGAATTTTCGCGCCAAACTAAAAAAAGGGTTTTAAAAAATTTTGGAGTTTATTTTTTTTTTTTAACTGAAAGTTTTTAATTAGCTGGCGTTTTTTTAATAAACAGAAATTTTTTTGTAAACATGTCTTACAGTAACCCCCCCGAGCTAAAAAAACAAAAACTAAATGTTGTGGAGGATTTCTTTCGGGAGTTTAAAAAAGGGAAAGTTTTAAAAATATAATAGAGGGGAAGTGTTGTCGTTTTTTTGCGAATAATAGTCTTAAAGAGTCATTTTAAAGAAAAATTTGATCAAAAAAAATGAAATTTTTTTAAGTTTTTAATTTGTCTGAATTTTGTGTAAAAGAGTATCTACATCGAATCAAACAATGGGGGGGGGGGGTGAAAAAAAAAAGGGTTTGGGGGCTGTGTTATGGACAGGGCCCCGGGGTTGTATGTGAATAATTTTTAGTAACGGGTTTTTTTTTTTTTTGTTTTTAGGAAAAAAAACAAGGACCAAAAAAAATATTGTGTTACAATATAACTTTAAAAATTTATTTAAAAAAATTTTTTAAAAAATTTTTTTTTTCTAAAATTATATTCACTGTCAAAACTTTAATGTTTTAAACAATCAAAGATTTTGGGCGCAGTGATGAGTAAAAAATTAAAAAGAACAACGTAGTTTTCCCAGTCAAAAAATTTCCCTTGCAAAAAACGTACCCCAGCAAAAAAAACCTAAAATGGCGGCACTTTTTTTCCCCCCCCCCCCGCGCGATCATCAAAGTTCTAGGTTTTTTAAAAAATTCTTTTACCCCTTTTCTACAGTGGTATAAAATTTTAATTTTTGGCGTAAAAGGTAGATTCGAAGATACAAAGCCAAACTGTATCCCCCCCCTTTTTTTATCATTAGGTTTTTTTTGGGGGGCCCCGTTTTGGAAAATTTAAAGACTTTTTTTTTCAAAATGGAAAAGCTTTTAAAAAATTTTTTTTGCAGAATTAAAACCCGATAAAAAAAAAAAAAAACAACATTTAACCTGTAGAGGGTTTTGGGTTTAAACGTTTTTTTGGTCACAAAACTTTCAAGATTAAAATTATGTGTGGGATGCTTCTGCAGATAATGCAGGAGCTGGGTGAATTCCGAAAAAATTTTTAAAAAAAAATTTTGGAAGGTTTGGGTTTTTTTGGAAAAGAAGTTTTTTTAATTTTTAAAGAATGGGGGATTTTGGAAAAAATGCCCCCAAAAAAAAAATTTTTCTATTAAAAATTTTTATTATTTTTTTTTAAAGGACCTGACACATCTAGGGCCCTTGGGCCTTGAAATATATTAAAAAAAATAATAAAATTTCCCCCAAAGGGGAAAAAGTTTAAAACATTCCATCCGAGCACTCCCCTAGGGGGGCTCAAATGGGGTAAAAGGGGGAAATTTTTGTGATACCCTGCTAAAAAAAAACCAAAAAGGTATCCTCCCCCAATTAAAAGACAAAAAAAACTATTAAAATATAACACGTTAAAAAAAACAAAACCCCGTTAAATGATAATCTTTTTAAAAAACCCAAAAAAAAATTAAATTGTAATAAAATGTTAAAAAAATCCAATATGAGATAAACCCCAAAAAACCACTTTATAAAGTGATCAAATGCATTAAAAAAATCCCCTGGCTTTTAAAAACGGAGTAAAAAAAAAAACAAATCGCACTACGCTAAAAAAAAAGGTAACCTTTTAAAATTTCAAGAGCCAGACGGTTTGGGGGTATTTTTCGACACCACCAAAATGTGATAATAAGGGGAGTATCACAAAACCCCACCATGGGGGGGGTTCCCCCTCTTATTTAAAAAAAATATGGGAAAAGAATTTTGGCCCCCCGCGGGTCTCGCCCAAAATGCCCTTTCCCCTTCTAGTTTGTTTAAAAGGGGGGCCATCGCGACACACCCCCCCCGATGGACCCCCCGTTTTTCTGAGAAAGGGGGCGAAACCTTTTCCGTCCCCGGTGGAAAGGACTCCACGCCAAAATTTAAACCCCCTTTTGATCAAAAAAAAGCCCTTTCAGACTGCCCCCCGGGGGGGCGTGCTCCCCCCGGGGTCCCCGGCCCGCCAGATCTTTTCCCCGGAAACCAGGGGTTCCGGGAAATTTCCGCAAAGGCGACCCCGGGGGCTTAATGAATAAATTTTTTTAAAAATTTTTCATGTTTTTCTCCCAAAGGGGATTCCATGGTGGGAGAGGGCAATCCCCGAAAAGCACTATGGAATCCGTGCAGATGAGGCCCGAACGGTGTATTTCCCGGGAAACAAAACACAAATTTAAAAAAAAAGGGCATTAATTCACCCCCAAAAAACAGGTTTCATTTGGGTTTCCCAAATTTAAAATGGTCCTTCCAAACAAAAAAATCCCACGGAGACTAGATTTAAGCCTCGTGTAGTCCCCCAAAATCCCGGGGAAAGCGATGGAGAGGGTTTTTTAAAAAGGGCCTTCTTATACAAATTTGGGGGGGGTCGTTTTAAAGGGGAATTGGCAAATAAAAAAGGCATTTTGGAGGGCGATCTTCCAGGGAGAAACCCATTGGGGATTGGGGATACCCTTTGGGGAGGACTATCCCACAGTGTCGAAAAAAGATGCAGGATCCCCCAAAGTGTCGAAAACCGATAGCATCGGGTCCCCAAAAGGGGCCCCTTTTACTACGCCATTTATTTATACAAAACCGGGGTTTTTGGGGGGGGAAAAAAAAGGGGGTAGCAAAAAATTATTTGGCATGCAATGCCTTTGACGTAAAAAGCCCCCGGGGTAAGACCGGTAAAAAGAGGGTTTTCCCAAAAAGGGGGGGACAGTGCTGACGACGGCGGTACAAAAACACCCCTTTGCCCCCCAAAAGCCAGAAAGGTGGACGCCCATCAAGGGCTTTAACGCGGGGTTTTAGCGGAACCATATACAAAAAAAGCGTAAAAAGTTTTGATCTCACAAAAGGGGGTATAGAGGCGCATCAAGTTTTCCCTTCGGCACCCCCGAGGGGCCCCCCCAACTTTAAGTTAAAAATTTAAAAAAATTTAAAAACACCCGTTTTTTGGGCTTTTTAGTGGGGGGTCCCCAAAAAAATTTAAAATGAATAAAAGTCCCCCCAAAACCTTTTCGGTCTCGGAAAAGGTAAAAACAAGTTTCATTAAAAATTTTGGGGGGGGCGGATTCCCCCTATCTAAGGGGAATGGACGCAGTCGTCTTGGCCCAGAGAAAAAAAAAACCCTTACGAGCTGCCCCCCAAACCCTAGATTGTTACACGAGTTGTACGGGGGGGTTTAGCCCCCGGAGACTTGAGAACTGCCCAAAAAATTCTGTCATCCACAAAAAGGGTGAACGAAACAGGTTTAAACGCAGTTGTTACAATGCTATTTTGCAATAGGAACAAATGCAGCTCTAAGGCTTCCCCGGGCCCCCCCTTCCTTTTAAAAAACTCGGATAAGGGGGTTTTTTAAAAAAACCCGGGGAAAAATTATCTGCATAAAATTACTAAAAAAAAAAGGGGCTCCCCCAACCCCCAAAATTAAAAAAAGGTTTTTTTTAAAAGCCCACGCCCCTTTTAGTATCGTCGCCCCTTTTTCCCAAAACCCAAAAAAAAAAGCCCCAAAAAAAAATTTTTTATGGAGAAAGGCATCCAAAAAGCAGTTCAAAAAGGGGGGATGATCAACGTGGGGGGGTTTTTGGGGAAAACCCATTGAATATTGGTACAATTGCGGGGTTCTAAAACCAAAAAGTGTTTATTTATTTATTTTTTCTAATATTTTGATAAAAGCAGTTAAGGGATCGGTCTATAACAAGTTGGGGGTAATTTATCCTTTTCCCCTTTTTTATATTTTGGGAAAAAAGGTTTTTGCCCCCACAGTTTGGGGAAATTACGAGATTCCAAACAAAAAATTTTGAGGTCTTTAAAGGGAAAAACCCCAGGGAAAGGGGGCGGGTTTGGGGGAACATTTCAAATGGATATATCCCCCGGGGCCGAAGTTGAATTGCCCGCCTGGGCGGGAAAGTAAGTTCCCCCCTTTAGTAAAGGGGGGGTTTTTAATCCCCCCCCCCACTTTTTAAAAACTAGTAAAGGGTCGAGCCCCGAACCCTTTTTTAAAAAAACTCGCGTGTAGAAAATATTGGGGAAAACGAGCCCCCCAAAAAAATTGGCGACCTCCTGGGGAGGGCAATGGTTTGACCAAAATGCGGGTATTATAATGTTATTTTTGCTACTAGTTACTTTTTTAATTTTGATCCCAAAACCCCTTTTGGGTTTTTGGGGGGTGGGGAAAAAATAAGGGTTGAAATAAACTTCTCCAAAATTTTTTCTGCTTTCTCGAAAAAATTTGGCAGCCTTTCACGTAGAAACCCCGGGAAAAAATCCCGATTTCCGAATTTGGACGGCGATGAAAAAAGACGTAGGGCCCCCCGGGTTGAAATAGCAGCCGGGGGCCTGTTCCACAGGGAACAGGGGCAGTGGCGCGGGTTTTTTGGGATGGATGCCCTGCCCCCCCAGACCGTCGAAATAAATTGCCCCCTTTTTAAAATCGAGTCAGGGGGTGGGGTTCGTCGAAGTAAATTGCCCAGCTTAACATCGAGTCAGGGGGATGGGATTGTCAAATACGGGGCCCGGGAATTTACCCCCTTCCCGTTTGGGAACCCTTGGGGGCCCCTTCTGTATGGGGGGTCTTTAATTTGTGAAAAGAAGGGAAAAATGATGCTGCCACAAGGCCGGTAAACCCTCCCAAAGGAATGGCAGAAAATTGGGGTACATGGGCTAATGATGGCAGGATACACATTAAAAGGGGAAAATGTGTTGGGCCCCCGGGGGTTTTTTATTAAACCCAAGGTTTGAGACAGAATACCTCTACCTCCCCCCCCGGGGTCTTTAAAATTTTGACCCAACCAGGTTAGCGGGTTAAAGTCCCCCAGATGTATAGGGGGGGGGGTTTTTTAAAAGAGGGGCCCTAGAGCCTTGGAAAAATTAGGTGGGAGGAAAAAGCAGCAAAATTTTCCCCCCCTAAAGGGAGATTGACAGAAATTTCATTTGGGGACAAGCTTTTTTATAAACTTATATATAGTTCTGTGAAAAATTAGCTCACCTCGCTAGCCCTCAAAGGGGGGGGTTGTCGGTACGATAACATCGCCCCCAAAGCATGGGGTTTTCGGGGGGAAAGGGTTTCCTGCAAACACAGATGGGGATGCAGGGAAAAATTATATTTTAATTTCCTGCGGGGCATAAAAACCCCCCACAATTATTGTTTAGGACTTATTTTATTTTAATTTAATTAAATATCCTCAAATCCAAAAAACCCATCTTTAAAAATAAAAATTTATTGAGGACTTTTTTAGGCCTTTGTTTTTTTCCCTCTCTCTTGGACCCCCGTTTGGAGAGGTTTTGGTTTCCCCCGTAGGATGGGCGGGGGGCCCTTACGCGAAGGCTTTGTTTAAAGCCTTCGACGCTTTTTTTTTTAAATTTTTTTTTCGGGGTCCCGCTGGTCCTTCCCAAGCAAGGGGGTCCCCCTTTCGACTCGCCGTCCCCAAAACACCCACTCCCGGGTTCGAGCGGGTTGGCGGCCGAAAGGTTTTAGAGGTTTTTGGGCCCCCGGGGGTGGGGGGGTTCCCCCGGGGGCCGGCGGGGTTCCCCCGGGGGCTCGGGGGGGCCCCCGGGGGGTTGGGGGTGTTCCCAGGAGGCTCCTGGGGGTAAAATGGTGGAGGGACTTGGCGGGGGTGTCGCCCCATTTCTAATTTTTGGCACCACCATGTGGGGGGTGTTTGGTTGTGAGACGATTGGCAAGGTGTGGGCGTTTTTGGGGATTTAACCCCCAAGACAGTTGGGGCAATTTATTTGGTTCAATTTACTTAAAAAGGAAAGGGTTTGGATACAATTTTCCGCGGGCCGGGATAAGGGATCTTCTTTTCAAATTTGGGTTCCAGGTTTTTTTCCCTTCCATTTGGGGGAGGCCCCAGCCAAGCAGAATGCGGGGACCTTCGTTGAGCAGCATTAGGAGACAAAGGGTATCGTGAGCCCCTTTTAAAACCGCAAAGGGTTTGGTTCCCGGTTCAGCTTGTATGCCCAAATCCTGGCAGAAAACAGGCCCCAGGGTTGGGACTAGGGCGGATGACAGTTTGGGCCCGCCCCAACCCCTTTGGGGGGGTGGGGTCGCAAAAGGGGGATATTGTATCGTCTTTTTCTCTTGTCCTTCCCCTTTTTTTAATGAAAGGAGACTGGTGAAAGCGGGGGGAAACTCCCAGTTTCCTCAAGCTTATACGTCGAGGTCATAAAAGGCCCTCCCCTCAAAAAATTTAGGAACCCCTTGGGGCTTCCCTTACCCCTTTTTATTTGCCCCATTTCTCCCGGATTTCGGAGATCGCCCTAATATTTTGGATTGGTGTCGGCTAGTCTGAAAATAAAAGGGATCACGCGTTTTTATTAAGAGTCAATTTTGCTGCTCTTTACACTCTTTCGAGGTAAATGGTGACCTTTTAGTTTACTTTATTCATCGAACTCACCGGAAGGGGGGGGCCCCCCCACTTCCCCGGTTTTTTTTAAAACAGGGGGACGGCCCCTTCGTTTCCCCCCCTTTCTTAATACGGCCCCTTTGGGGGGGGGGCAGTAAGATGCCGAAACTTGGCAGTAGGCCCCCGGGCGTAAGGGTGCTGTGACAAACACTCTTTGGAGTTAAGGAAACCGCAAAATTACTCGGATGAGCCCCCGGTTTTATCCCATTTGGGTTTTACCCATGGGCCCCCTGTTAAATTTCCACGAGAGCTCCTGACCGAAGAAAACCTTCATATGGGATCCCCCGGGGTGACCCAAAGTGAGGGGGGAAATGCCAATTTTTTAGTCCGGACCTCATGAACGAAACCCCGGTTTTTCCAAGTGGGTACCCGGTTTTCCCCCCAAGGCCCTTTAAAAAATTTCAACCGGGCCTTTCACTAGGGTCAAAGCGGTGGATCCCAATTTAACCCGAAAGGGGGCCCGTGTTAGATGCCAAGGTCGTCAAAAAAAGGGGGCCAAAGTTTGTGGGTTTTAAAAGGGGGGGAAGGGGGAAAAAAGGAAGAAGAAAAAGGGGAAGAGGAAAATGAAAGGGGGGGAAAAGAAAGTGAAAGGAAAAGTAGGATGGGGTTTGTTGACGAGGTACCTCCGCACAGAGCTCCCCTTTTATCGCCTCTTACGACAAAGGGGTTTGGGGACTTTTTAAAAAACCCCCGGGGGGGGGGAATTTTTTTGGAAATTTTTCCCCGGGGTTTAAAAAGCAGCAAAAGGCCCTTTTTGCCTTGATTTTTGGGGGCCCCCTGGGCGAAGCAGATTAAAAATTAAGATTATCCCCGGGCCCCCTTATTGTACGGGGGCCAAGGGTAATTTCGTTCAAACCCAGTCCTTAAGGGAAACCCCTCCAACCTAAACCTTGTGAGCTAATGACCTCTTTAAATTTAAAAGATTTTGGAAAGTTAAATTTAAGATGGCTAATAAAAATCATAGTAAATTTTGGGGAATTCCAAAACTTAAAAATCAAAAAAGAATTTTTAACAGTTTAAATGCTACTGTGAGCTAAAAAACTCAAAATTTTAAATCCCCAATCAATGTCCAAAAAAATTTTCCAAAAATGTGTCAAAAAAAAGGAAATAACCTTCTGTGTTAAGAAAATTGGTAAGATAAAATCTAAAGGCAGAAAAAAACGGGGAATTTTTTTAAACATGGGTGTAAATTTTTTTCGGAAAATTTTAATTTGGAAAAAATGTATGTATATTTTTTATTTTTAAATCGTTTGTCCCTTTTTTAAAAGTAAAAACTTATGAAGTTTTGATTTGGTTTTGTAATTCGTCAAAATAAAAAAATTAATTTTGACAAAACCCAAAACAGCTTGTTTTAGTTACGAAAATTTTTTTAACGTACCCCCTCTTAAACATACTTGATAAATTAAAAAATATAAGGTTACGTTCTATTTGCCCATCCCCTGGTTAAAAAAAGCCCCCCTTTATCAATTTGCTTTCGCACATTTGCCAAAAATTCCCCTTTAATGGGGACAATTAGAGGTAGAAAAAATTTAAATGTTTTATAATTTTGTATCAAAGTTAAAATTTTTAAAATTTAGTATGTGAAAGCATATGTTAAAGATTTAAAAAGCAAATTTCACATCCACAGATTAGTTAATTTTGCTAAACCCCCCCAAAAAAAGTATGTCATTTTGGGCAAAATTTCCCCATATATAATATATATTTAGATAATGTTCCTGCCCAAACCCCAATTTTCCCAGGAAAACTAGATCGGACTAAGCCCAAAATGATAACCTGTCATTTGTAGAATAAACCCATTAGCTGATGTTTTTAGCAGTATAGTTTTTTTTTTTTAGTCTATATGAGAATCGCCTTGGACAGTTTCATCATTCAAGTTCAGGCAAATGATGTTGGCTAACCTAATAAATTTGGCCTGGTAAAATTGTGGTATAATAATTTATTCTTGAGCTAGACTAAAAATTTAGGATTAATAAATTTGGATAGGCTAAACTGTACTTTGAGGTCTTAAAATGTTTCGGTTTGGGCCTGTAGATTATTTGTCCTTAAAAAAGGTTTGGAGGGTAATATATTTATATAAATTATTTTCTTTTAAATAGGGGGTACAAAATATTTGTGAATCATTCTGCAAACAGTAATTAGGTTTTTTTTTGGATTCGGTGATATTTCTGTAAAATGACCGGTAATTGTACCTCACATTGCCCTGAAGCCATTTTTTTGTCTTTATGGTGGGCAATTTTGGCAGAGTTAAGTAAAGTCGGGAACTGTAACTTTTCTTCGGTTAGGGGGTTTACTGAACTTCGATCTCACCCACTGTGCAAAGAAGGCTTCATTCACCATTCCCCCCCCCCAAAAAAAAACCATTAAAATTAGTTTAAAAAAAAAAAATGCATAAAATAAAAAGGACATCAATTAGTTTTTTTCCTTATATTGAGTTCCTAGCTTGGTGCAGTATTATAAAATGATATTTTGGGGGGACATCAACACAAAAGGTCATTAGGGCGAATGATATAAAGTAGAGAAAAAACCCCCCGGGGGGGAAACTGAAAATTCCGTTCAGAATATGAAAGGGGAATAAATTATTAAAATAGATCTATAATTAAAAAAACCCCTTGACCCCACTCTGTGGTGTGGTGAAATGGGCTTTAGTACAAATAAAAATTAAAAAATGCTAAAAAAAACTCAGGTGTAACACTCCAAAATTTCGAGTAAAATATTAAATATACAAAAAAACTATTACAATAATGTTAAAAAAAAAACAAAACAAACATTTTAAAACAAGTGTTTAAAAAGACAAAATAAACTATAAAAATTCTAAAATTGTTAAAAATAATTCTTTTGAGATAAAAAAATGAGCCCCTTTAAAAGGACTCAAATGGCTTTGCAAGATTCACCCGGCATAGAGAACGAGTAAAAATTTTAAAACCACAACTGTACGCAGTAAAAAAGAAAGGTCACCATTAAAAATTTGAGCCAGGCAAATAGGGGCATACTTGCAACACTCCACCCAAAAGTGGTACACATAGGGGAGCAGCGTAAAAACCCCCATGGAGGTAAAAAAACCCTGGGGGCATATGTAAATGCCGGAGTCTTGTCACAATGACTTTTTATCTTCAAGCTTTCGTAAAAAGAGGGCCCCCGCAAGACCCCGCCTGATAGAAAACAGCTTTTGACCAGGGTTTGGAAACCCCCTGCCCGTCCAAAAGGGTTTTTGCCCCCCGAAAATAACCCCTTTTAATCTAAAAAAAAGACACCCCAAATTGTCAAAAGGGGATAAAACCCCCAAAAAAAAACATAAATAAGATGAAAACAAAACGGTGAATTTTTATACACAAAGATGAAAAAAGAAGGGGGGACAATTTGATACACAAAGATCTAAAAGAGGCCCCATACTTAAAGCCAAACATATGGATGTGCTAAAAAACTCAAAGTGAGTGGAGAGGAGCTTGTTAAAGTCTTCTAATAAATAATATGTAGGAGGGTTGCTTAAGGAAATTTTTCATGATCAAAATGGCATTTCGGAAGGGTGTATCTTCCAGGGAAAACTCGACCTGGAGATGTGGGGATAGCCTTTGGCAGGACTATCCAAACGTGTCAAAAACAGATAGCATCCGGATCCCACCGGCCTTGTCTAGCATTTTTTCATAAAAGACACGGGGGGGAGGATGGAGCACAGGATGGCAGAAACATACTTTGGCATACATGAAGTCTCCACAAGTATGATCCCAGAAGATAGGACCACCAGTAAGAAAGGGGCAGCTCACCGGCTTTCGACACAGATGCTGGCAACTGGACTGGCATGAAAAACACCAGTAGCCAGTAAATATCCATGATGGTGGAACACTATCTAGCATCTTTGATGCAAAGGTCTAGCTGATCCATAAGCAAAACTGCCAAAATTTAAAGTTTTCATCTCACAAGGCCCTAGAGAGGTGCATTAAAGTATCAGCACCCTCGAGCGACAGCTAACTACTTAAGCAAATTCAACGCTTTGGCACACCCCACTTTCAGGTCTTTAATGTGGAGGAGCCAAGTTGGTTAAGTCAAATAAGAGACCTGGGAAAACTACGGTCTCTTGAGACAGGTAAAACAATGTGGTTCATTAAATACTGGAGGCTGGTTGTATTTTACTTAATCTATGGAAGTATACGACCTCATCTTTGGCTGCGGGGAAGCAAAAGTCACTAAGAGATGCCCACAATCATAGATTGTTTACAGCAGGTGTTATCTGCCATTCAGCCCTGTGGAAACTCACTGAACTGCAATAATTGGTAGTCATCCACAAAAGGCCATGAACGGAAGGTAAGCATCGTTGTCCTCGGTCCCGTTAATTGCGATGGCAAAAATTGTACAGCTTAAAATACTGACATGAGGCACCCCAAATTTTTAAATAAATCAATAAGCTACATTCAACCTTAGCGTAAGTGTCTATCCTATAAAAATCAGGGAGGTTTCCTCAGAACCCCCCAAATAAAAAGTGTTTTCAATATGCGTACCACCAGGTGGTGTCGTAGCTTTCTTCAGATCAAAGAAATCAGCCAGAAGATGTTGCCTATGGGAGAAAGGGCGTCATGAACAGCTGCCTTGAGACGTACAAGATGATCTACCATGGATTGGTTACGGCGAAAACCACATTGAATATTAGATAGCAAATTGCGGGATTCTAAATCCATATAAATAGTTTTTTTTTGATATTTTTTCCAATATTTTGCATACACAACTAGTAGTCTGGGTTTCCAACACTAAAAGCTTGTTTTGATGTATGATTTTTTTTTTCTTTTACTGGTTGATTTTCATGTCTATTTCAAGATTCTAGTTGACGCCCCCCTGTACCCCTTGAAAAAACTTAAGTAATTCAAAATGGCATCCAATATGGGTTGCCACATAACTAGAATTTGTTTTTGAAAGTAATGTTTTCGTGTGAAAATATTTTTAATGTTTTTTGGGTCAAGGATTAGGAAGATAAAGTTACTTTTACCCAAAAAAAAATTTAAAGAAAACAGTAGCCAAACCTGTAACAGTGTTGATGAGCTACACTCTTTCTATTTAGCTTTAAGGGGGAAATATCTACCCCGAAGGATATTTGTACAAAAATGCAAGAACATTTCAGAAATACAGTTTTAGTACTATCATCCCTGGAATAGCAAGTTTAATTTTGTTCAGAAAACATTGCACAATGAAACTCATTCAGTACAAAATACGATGAAGATGTCACTTTAGAGCATGTACAACCCTTACCATTTTTCATATGAAGGGAAACTGCCAGTATGAGTATACAAATCCAAATTTCCATGTTAAAATAAACGTCCACTCTATAAAGTGGTAGTCAAATGCTTTTTGGATTTCTGAACGAGCTTAAAATACCTGGGAAATGGCAGTAGGTACAATTGGTAGTATAGTTTCAAGTGTTCTGAAAAATGTCCTTGTTCAACTCCAAAGTTGCCTTTTCTAACTCACTGAAGATAAAGTCTATCATTGAAAAACTCGGTCATTTTAAAATTATTACTACATCATGAATATAAACGTTTTCGATCATCTGTGGCAAAAGTATGCAGTGGAGGTTATATACTTGAGGGGTCTCACAAATGGTGACGGATTAGTCCAAGTAGTTGGTGACAACTTTAATGCGAATATATGCTCTGAAATGGACTACAACAAACTCTTTCATGCGAATGATCCTCACCAAAATTCATAAACATTTTATATGAGGGCAAAGAACAAATTTCAATTTACAGACTACCGAAACATGAAATAACTTTTAATCCAGAGTCAGATGTCATAATAACAAGATACAAGGGGCCCAAGAAAATGCCATGCCTGCAGTTTATCCAATATTTATTATTGGTCATTGAAAGTTTTAGCTCTAGAAGTGTGCCAGAAAGTATCAAAGTTGAATGTACATGAAAATGATTTTCAGTTTCTAAAGTCTGTTACTTAGGGAGCTGCAGGAAGACTTGAAATGATGTCCTCATGTTTTAATGTTGTTGCCTTGATATCTATTGTTGCCCGAGATCCCTTTCAATGATACCAGGGTAAACTTCATTTTTCATGGATAAATGTGGTAGTAGTATAACAATAGGACAAACAAATCTGTGTCATCACAAATGAAGGGCCCTAAAAAAAAGCCCATGCAATCCCTCGTGCTTTCCGGCTCGTCCCGAAGACCTTCTGAACGTTTTTGTACCGATGTGCGCCATTAGGCTAATGGGTATAAAAGTGTGAGGAAACCGAAATCGGGACTCAGTCGGACAGCGGGAGGGACCCCAAAAACATGACACGTTTAGCAAAAAAGTCCACCATCAGCATCCAGCATTCCACCAAGCCGCCCGCCCCCCATTTCTGTCTTGTAACTATCAGTGTTCTGCGCAGGCGCAATAAGGTAATCTAAGAACTCATTAGCTGTAAATGATATTTACATCATACAATCCATCCATATTTCCCCCCGCTGTTTCAAGTAGAATAAAAGCAAGTGCTCAGAGATACTCTTTACTCTTTGATCCCAATAGTTCTAAAGAACATATTAGGATGTAAGTAGTCGTAATGTTGGGGATTCATATGATTTTTTTCTAACTTTTACTAAGTGGCTAGGGTCTGTGTTTAGCTATAATTATGTAGCCGTCCTTTATGCATGTAAGAAGTTAACTTTGATTTATAGTTATTTTTTTGCGTTGGCCAGAATCTCACCCCAATCAATTCAATTCTCATTTCACAAAAACCTCAAACTCCCACCTGTATCTCCTCCCAAAATCCACAAACAAATAACCCTCCACTGGCCGTTCGATTGTATCTGGTTGCAGCTCTCCAACTGAGATAATTTCTCTCTTGGTTGATTCCTTGATGTGCCTCTTGTTAAGGCACCTTCTTTCCTTCGCACTTCACCGGGCTTCACCCCCTCCCTACGCGGGCCCGGACACAGTCCATGTTGTTGAGCCGTGTGAGCCTTACCTCTATAACAACCCCCTTTTCTTCCTTTTGGGCTCGCTTGGCGGCCAATAGACTTTCGTTTTCCCCGAACCAAGGGGAAATCCCTTTTGATTGGGACCGGCCAGGCAGCAGCGGAAGGTATAAACCCGGTGAAATTTTGATTCGAGTTCGTGGTGAGCCAAATTGGGGAAACCCAATCCAAAAAGACCCAATAAATCGTCGTTTGCAGCAATGTCATCGCTATTCCTTCCCCGCAATTACCCTACCCCCACCGCGACTTTACGTTGCGGGAATCTCCCCACCTCCCACCCGGCTTTTCGTTGGGACTTACCCCCTCCACCGATTTCTTGCCCCGGCGTACCCTACCCCCCCGGATTAACGTTGCGGGGCGCTATCCTACCCCCCCCCGGGGGGGCTTTACGTTGGGGGGATCTTCCTATCTCCCCCTTCCCCCCCCTTGCCCCCCCTCATCCCGGGGGGTTTCATCCCGCGGGAACCCCCCGGGAAAAGGAAAAAACAGCCCCCCCAAAACGTACAAAAAAGTGGCCCCCTTTTCCCCCGTTACAACCCAAACCCCCAACACCCACACCCCCTCCCCCAAATTCCCCCCCCCCCGCCGTCTCTCGGGGGCCCCCCTGTTTCCCCCCTCACCCACCCCCACCCCCCCTATCCAATTTCCCCTTTTAAAATGAGGGCTATCATTTAATTTCCCCACCCCCCCCAACCCCCACTTTTTTCCCCCCACCTTTCCCCTTCCCCCCCCCACAAGCCCCCCAGACCGGTAAATCACAAAGGCCAGTCGGAAGCTGCTTCAGTAAAACCCCCCTCCCCCGAAAACAAAAGACATGGGATAAAACATTACAACTTTTTAAAAAACTTCCCATTTTAGGTTACAAAACATTTTTAGACCAAAAATTAAAAAAAACGAATGTTTTTTGGGGAATGTTTTTGTCAAGCACTCCCTAAAATCCCCTGTGATGGTTTTGCAAATGGCCTTTTTGGGGTGCGACCCTGGGAAAAATACCCTTTTTTTGGGAATGGTAGGTGCTTTTATTTAACAATTTATTTTCACAAAAAATACCTACGATAAAGGGAAATATAGGTACCGCTGGTTTTTTCATATGCAATCTTTACAGGGGTATAGAAGAAAGCTTTCTACTTTTAGCCCCAAACCTATCTAGGGTTACTCACGACGACTTTTATGATCTGGCCCCCTCCAAAGAATTTGGGTTTTTAGAATTAAAAAATTCCCCCCCTTAAATTACCCCAAAAAACTATGTTTACTTCCTTGATAGAATTTTTTCCCTTTTGAAAACAAAAAATTTCGTAATGTCTAAAAAACCCACCAATCCCCAACAATCCCTCCATACCATGCGCACCCTTTAACAAAAAGGTCTTACAATTCAGTTGACATACCCAAAAAGGTATGTTCAAAACCGCGTTTAAAACTAAATATTGTAAACAACTCTCCAGAGTTTTCCCAAAAAGTGGGTTTTCCCCCCAACCCTTTAAATGACAAAAATCCCCCAGAGCACTCCCCAGGGATGACTAGACCCCCCAAAAAAGGTTGGGGGACATCCCTTTCAAAACCCCAATCCACCCTGGTCTACAACGTATCAACACCCCCTTAAAAGTGGTTACAAATTTAAAAAGTTCTACCCGCCCCAAAAACCCTTTTAGTTCGCCCCCAAGAGTCATTTCAAAGGGCCCTCAATCTCCACATATCTACCCTCCCCCAAATTCCCCTAACCCAAAAGATAATCCGAAGAAAAAAAACGATCCCCAAGGTTTCATACACCTTGGTGACCCGTTGCAGCAATGTGGATTCCCCCCCTCCCAGTAATCCTTAACAGAAAAGAAAACAAATTGGAATACAAAATTCCTGGTTATTACAATTGCAAAACAAAAAACTTGATATTAATCGTGCAAATATGTGGTGCAAAATAATAGATAGGCTCACTAAGGTTTTCCCCAGACGCAAAATGAAAAATATCGTTTGACACAAACCCCAAAAAGATGGAAACCCTGTCTAAAACCCAGGCTTTCAAATGTAAACCCCCAAAACATTAAGAGCATTTCCCCTAAGTGCAACAGTTTAATTAAGACGGGGGAAACTCCCCCAGAGGATTAAAATCAAGATTAACGGGCCTCAACGAAGATATTTTTTTCCCCAAAATTTATTATTTTTAAAATTATTATTATTTATTTTTTTTTATCATTTTTTTTATCTATCTCATCTGTTTTCTATAAATTTAACCATAGCCAAGGAATTTTCTTTACCCCCCAAAAACAATTGGCCAATGTGATTCTAACAGTTTTTTTTAAAAAATTCAAAATGGAGTAAACCATTGTTTTGGTTTTTTCCCCTTTTCTTTGTATACAATATTATAAAGGGGAAAGTTTTGTTTTTTTGTTTGAAATTTGAAAAAACTCAAGAACTAGGACCGATTAAAAAAAAATTCTTTCACCAATTAAGCTACATTATAACAAGTAAATAGGTATATTTTATTTTGAAAATTTAATTAATTATTTTTAAAAATGTTAATAGTATATTAATAGGTAGGAAAAAAAATTTGTTGAAGAGAAAAGGGGGTTAGTGAAGTGGATGGGGGTAGGGGTGGGGAAAAGAGGAAAAGTGAAAATAGGAGGTGAATAAAAGGGGAGGGGGCAAATTACGAGGTGTATTAAAAAAAAAAAAGTTTTGTTTTTATTTTGAAGTGGTTGTTTTAAAAGTTTGTTTTAAGGTTTTTACTTTTTTTTTTTCGGGGGAAGGGGTAGTTTTTATAAGGAACAATGCCAAAATTTTTATTTGTTTTAAAAATGTTTTTGGGACTCTTTTAATAGAAGAAGAAAAAAGGAAAAGTGCACCTTTGTGTTGGGGTTTTCCCCCTTTCCTCTTTTTGGTGGACTTTTTTTTAAAAATTTTTTCTTAGTAATTTTTTTTTCCTTTTTCTTTAGGTTTTCGTTTCCCTTTTTTTTTATTTTAAAAAAAATTTAAAAAAATAGGTTTTTGAAATATACAAAAAATGTAAGTTGAAAAAACACTAAATTTTTTTTTTCATACCCTAAAAAAACCCCAAATAGATATAAGGTTTGGGCCCCCTGGACTTATTAAGGCTACATCTTAACTATTTGGGGCTCAAATTTTCCCCCTTAAAACTTTTATAAAGGGGGTTTAAAATTTTTTTTTCCCTTCCATAGTGAGGAAAATGATAAATACTCAAAAATATTGTGGGGCCCAAAAAAAAAATATTTTCCCCCAAAAGGGGGGGCGGGGGGCCCCAAACATCTAAATGTGAATGTGTACCCCCGAAGCTTTTCCCCCCCCCTAAAAAGGGATAGGTCGTTTATCCATAAAAAAGGGGGGATTGAAAGCCCCCCCCCTGAACCCCCAAAAAAAATAAAAAAAGGCAAAAAGGTCCCCCTTATGCCCCAAAAAACACTTTGAGAAATCGCAGTGCAGAGATGGCAAAAAAATTTTTGGGGCCCCCAAAAACTTTGGGGGGGGGTTTTTTCGCAGGGGGGGGGGACAAGGAACCTTTAACATGGGGGGCAGGTACACTATTATTTAATTTTTCCCTTTTTTTTTAAAATTTGGGAATACCCCCCAAAAATTTTTATTGGGGGGTTTTTTTTTAAAATTGTAAAGGGTTTAAAAAAATAAAGTGTCTATAAGTTCTTTTTTTTTCAAAAATAACAGGTTTTGAATCTACCCCATAGCCCCCAAAAAAGGGACACCTGTTCCCCAAAAGGGAAGTGAGGAAAGAGGGTAGGGCCTTCGAGGCCCAAAACCCCCAACCGAACTTTTTTTCCCCCGGGGGAAAGGGTCGGGGCCGGATTTAGGGATGAAGCATCCCCCCCGGGATAAATTTCGAAGAAAAAAGGGCCCCAGCCTTAACATGACATCAGGATGTTGCGTTTTCCCCAAAAACGGCGGTTTGGGGGAATCTACCCATTTCAGCACGTTTTAGAACCTTTGGGGGAAAGGGGCATATGGGAGGTTTTTAAAAGTGGTGAGGCAGAATGGGAAAATTTTATTGCGCATGGGTCAGGGGGGGCCCCAAAAGAAAATGAGCACAAAACCCCTAAAAAGGTTAGGCCGGGGTTTGGGAAAAAAAACCCCATTAAAGGTAGAAAGTGTGTCGGGGTCCGGTTTTTTTAAAAACCGGGTTTTTCCCCGGAAAATATTTATTTTTCCCCCAGGGCGTTGTAAAATTAGCCCCAAAAACCCCGGGGGTTATGTGCATTAAAACCCCAAGAAAAAAGGGGGAGGAATTGTATAAAGGGGCCCTGGGCCCCCTTTTGGGGAAAAAAATTTTTTTTGGGGTGGGAGGTAGATGCAGCAAATCATTCCATACCCAATGGAGATTGGGAAAAGCTATTTTTGGGACAGATTAATTTTTTAATTTTGTTTGTGGATATAATTGTTTTTGGAGTTTTGATACCCCTTCCCAAAGCCGACAAAGAAGGTTTTTGGAAAATTTTTATACATCATCCAGGTACCCAAGGTTGTCATTGGGGAAAAGGGCCCCCCCCCAACCCCAAAGGGGGAAGGAGGGGGGGAAAAAATCAGTTGTTTTTTCCCCCCTCGTGGAAAAAAACCCCTCAAAAATTTTCCCTTGTAGTAGTAAAAATTTTTAAAATTAAAAAAATTTATTTATCTTGCATCCATAAACTTTTTTTTAAAAAAATAAAATTGGTTCCCCCCTTTTTACCCCCTTTTTCTTTTCCATTTTCTCCTGGCCCCGCTCAGGAGAGGCTTTTGAATTATTGGGGGACGGGGTTTTTTGGGGTTCCCCCTTGCCAAAAGGTTTTTTTAAAAGGCCAAAAATTTTTTAAAATGTAATTTTGTCTGGGGCCCCTGTTGCCCTTCCCCAAGGCAAAAGTGGCCCCCCCTTTTGGGGGCCCCCTGTACCACCATATCCAACCCCCGGGTGTCAGAGGCGGATTGAGGGGAAAAATAATGGTCGCACTTTAATTTGGGCCCCGAGGGGGTTGAGGTGTTCCCCGAGTAGGGCTGGGAAATTAGGTCATTAAGATAAAAATTTCCCTATCCTTGTGGGGGAAAATAAAAAAAAAATTTTTTCATTGAAAAATTTTTTTAAAACCAAAAAAAAATTTATTTAAATTTTTTTGGATTCCCGCTTGTTTTGGCAGGTATTTCCCAAACCCCAATAGTTTTTAAAAAAGGGGAAAAGGCAAAAAATTTTTTTTAAACCCCTTTGCTTTTTCCCAACATTATTTTTGTCTATTTATTGGGGTTTTTTTTAATATTGATTTATTCAAATCTATGCCTTTTTCGGAAAAACATGTGTCGATGGACTTTATTTTGTTGGCAATCAACCCCCAGAAATTTTTTTCCCCAAGGAGAAATGACCTTGACAAACCCTTCTAAAAAAAAAGGGCTTAAAGTGGCAGAAGGTTTTTGGAAAACCCAAAAAACTGGGGCCAAGAGAATTATTTTCTTTTGAAAAACCCCCAGCATATGTACAACCGTTTTTATAAATGGGATTTTTTTTTAAAAGGGGGAAAACCCCGGGTTTTTTTTCTTCTGAAAAAAGTTTTTTTTTTTTTCTATTTCCCCAAACATTTAATTGTTATATAGTATTATATAAAAAACGTAATTTTTTTATTTTTTAAATTTTGTTTTGCAGTTTTAAACCTCAAATGTAAACGTAAATATAAAAACATAGGGTTTTGAAACATTTTATCTTGACAAACTCGGGTTTTGGAAAAATTTTTACACCTTTTTTTTTTTTTTCAAGAACTTTTTTTAAAAAATTTGGAAAAATTTTTTTAAAAAATTTTAAATTTTAAGAGTTGGGGACGAAAAAGAGGGGAAAAATTTAAATTTTTTTTGCAGCTGGTTCAAAAAAAGGGGGTTTGTGGAAAGGGGCTGAGTTAATTTTTTGTTTTGAAGAAGAAACAGGAGTTTTCAAAAGGAAAAAATTTTGAAACAGGATGAAAACCCAGCTCCCCTTCCCTCGAGGAACCCTTTGTTATCGTTTTTGAAAGGGTCCAATCATTCGGTGGTTTGTGAAAATTTTAAAAGGGGAAATTTAAATATAAATGGGTTTAAATTTTTTCACATGTATGTCACTTTTAAAATCAAACTTATTATTAAGAATTTTTGGGAAAATGAAAAATACACAAATTTTTAAGTTTCCTTTCAAGGTTTCCCCCAGTCACAAAACCAATTATGGGGTTAAAAAAAAAACCTTTTAATTTTTGGGAAAAAAATACTGACAGATTTGGAATAAAAGGGGAAAATTGCGGCATGGTTCAGAAAAAAAGGTTTTGCATTTCCTTTTTTTGCTTTGAGGGGAGAAAAATGCCCTTGTTTGGGGGCAAACAAACCAAAAAAGAGGAAAAAAATTGAGAAATGGATGGAATAGGGGGACCAGTTTTACGGTTTACCCCATTACATTGCCAGCCCAACCCTAGAAGGGTTGAGACAATGCAAACCCCCCCCAAAAAAATTTCAGGTGTGACGGAAGTAGGGGGTCCCCCTTTAAAAAAAATTTTGGGGGGCCCCCCTTGCTAAGTCCCCTTTGAGAGGTTATTTTAAAAAAATAACTTTTTAAAATTTTTTTGGGTTTAGTCCTTATTAAGATATATGATGAAAAATTATAAAATTAATATCTTTTTTACCCCATGAAAAAAAAGAGGTACAAGTTTTGTTGTGAAAGAATCTTTGAAATCCTTTTAAAAATTTTAAATTTTTTAGTTGGGAAAGGGAATTACCTTTGCGAGTGACTTATTAAGGAAGATTGGGCGGGGAATGAAAAGGGAAAGAAGTGAGCCCCCCCTTCCATAAATTAATCGGGCTGAAGACGATTAGGGGCGATAAAAAAATTGAGAGAAAAAAAAGGACTTAGGGAAGAAAAAAAACACTTGAGGAACCAAGAAAGGATTAAATTTTATAAATACTTTAAAAATTTTAATTTGTTTTTTCAAAAAAATTGTAACAAGAAACTTTTTAATTTTTTTAAAAATTTTTAAAGATCCCAAACCCCCCAAAAAATTTCAATTTATAGCTTTTTAAAAACACTGAAGATCTTTAAAAATTTTTTTTTTTGTTTTAAAATTTTTTTCCCCCAAAGTTTTGTTTTTAAAATTTTAAAAATATGTATTATGTGTTTTTGACTTGTTGTCAATAAAATTTTATTCTTTTTTTTTCCCTAAAAAAATTTTCAACAAATTTTTTAGACATTTTTTTTTCTTTAAAAAGGGAAATTTAAAATTTTAATTTTTTTAAAATATTATTATTTGTTTTATAGGGGCTCATAAAAAAAAATGAGGTTTCATTGGGTTTTTTAAACCCCAAAAACCAGCATCGTCGGTTTAAGAGGGGGGAAAAGGCAACAACTTTTAGAAAAAAAAATGGCAAAAAAAAAGAAGCACCACGCCCCGAAGAAAGGGCGGGATGGGGGGAACGGGTTTCCCCCCCCCGGTGTGGAGGAAGAGTAAAAAGGCCGAACAGTTTTTTTGAAGCAATGAAATCACCAAAAGGGACTTGGAGTTTCTAGACAAAGGGGAAAAAATAATAAAAATTTCCCCCCGAGAACAAATTTATGTGAACCCGTTTGTGGCAAAAAAAACCCCCGGGGGGCGCTCCCAAAAAAAACCCCGGGGACTTTACAACCTTGTCGGTATCGACTCAGGGGGGCCCGACTACAGTGGTGGTGGAACCAAGGCTTCCTCGGAAACCCCTTTTTCGAAGAAGGACCTCCTGAACCCCATCCCCCCAAAAAGGTACCTACGCGAAACTAGGGAATCGTAGAAACATTGGGGATAGACGCCGGAGGAAGAAGAAATTTGAACCCCCCCCAAGTAGGGGAAAACCCAGGGGGCCCCCTTCCCCCAACCCCCCCCACCCGGAAAAAATAAGCGACACGAGATTTTCGGGGGGGAAAAAAGCGGGATCCCCAACCCCCAGACTCCAAGCCTTCTTATTACTCGTGAAGAAGAGAGCCCCCCCATTTAAGGGGGCTGATCAAAAAATGCAAAACTTTTCCCTGGAACCAAAAAAGGGAAAAAATAAATCCGATTCGAAATCCTCGAGGGGGCATGGATTACCTCCCCCCCCAAAACCCCCCAGTGTTCCAAACGAGGGGGAAAAAAAAACCAAGTAAAAGGGGGGATCGAAGACGGGGAAAAGGGGAAAAGGGGTGGATAAAGGGGGACGGGGAATTTAGACATGGGTTTTTTACATGAATCCCAAAAGGGAAACGGCACAACCGGATCATTAAAAATCATTCGGCTGAACTTCGTTTTGTTTTGACCCAAGGTTCTCAAATTTATCGCAGGAAGGGCCTGAACCAGATTTTAAAAAACCCCTTATAAAAATTTTTATGGTAAAATGGATTTTAACTCCCAGTTAAAAAGGGGGACTTTAAAAGGCCACGGGGTGTACTTCGAGGGAAAAAAATACGTGTACCCCCCTTAACGTGGGGGGAAACTTTTCCCCCCTTTTTTACAAAAGGTCTGATGGAAGCCATTGCAAACAATTTAAAAGGTCATAAAGGGAAAAAAAAGGGGATCGCATAATGGGGGGAACCCCTTTTATTTACGCCATAAAAAGAGGGAAAGGGAACCCCTTTTGGGGGCTTCTGAATCCCTCGGTTCACATTAATTTTGGACAAATCAAAAAGAAAGGGGCCCAAAATTTTTATCTCCCGGGGTACCCTAGACTCCCGTACGGGGCCCCGCTTAATGGGGGTTGCACAAAAAAGGGGGGACCCTGCGAAAATTTAAAAGACAGAAAAAGAAACCCGACATCCAGGGGTCGGGGGTACATGGCGTGGCGGGGGCCAAAACCCCAAAAAGGCCCGGGGTCCCCAAACCCCGGGTTACAGGGATTGTCAGGGGAAACCCCCCAAAAATTTTAAAATTGGGGACCAAATATGATGGGGGGGGGGGCCCCAAAACACCCCCGGACATATTTTAAAACCCCCCACCCGGGGCCCCCAGGGGAAAAAAACCTGAAGAAAAACCCCCCAAAAAAAGTCGGGAAATTTATCAATCAATGGAAATCAACCGGTGGAGGTCGCGGCCCAATTGATGCCCAAAAAATGGGAAAAGTGGAAGCGAAGGAGGCCACCCCCGGGGGTGGACAATGCACCCCAAAAAATTTTTTTAACAATTTAAAAAAGGGGGAAAAGGGGCTTTTTTGCCGAACCAGGCATTAGGAAAAATTTAAAAACCAAAAATAATGAAACCCCCTTGAGCCCCCAAAATGGGCTCTTTTGGGTGCGAGTAAAAACAACCCGCGACCCCCTTCGAGAAGTCCCGGGGAGCTGCCCCGGGGGCTAAGACGGGGGCCCCCCAAATTTTAAATAATTCCTTGTACTACTTTTTGACATGTATTATGAAATCCCCCCCCGTGGGAAATGAAAAAAAAGGGCTTTAAAGGGGGCCAGCCCCCTTTTTCGCCCCCCGGGGTATCCCCCGGAAAATAGGGCCCGGGCCCTGAGCAGTGGAAGCCCCCTTGGCCCCTTTGGTGGGGAAAAGGGAAGGGGAAAAGGGTTTAAAAAAAAACTTTGGTTTTTTTTTTCACCCCTTTTCCCTTTTGGGGGGTGTTTTTTTATATTCGGTGAATGTTGGGGGGGAAAGACCCCCACATTTTTTTTTCCCCCAAACTTACGCAGTCAAGGTTATTCAAGAAAAACTCCCTTGCAAAAAGGGGTTTAATATAAGTGAAAAAACCCCTTTGCAGTAAAGGGTTTTATATTATAAACCCCCTTTTGGCAAACATTGAGTTGGGAATCGTGTGGTTCCACCTTCACCTTTAAATGATTCGGGGGGCCAAGGTTTTTTTTTAACCCCATTTTTTTGTTTTTATGTTAAAATTTCCCCGGGCTAGAAATTATTGTTCCATGCGCTTTTCTAATTGAAATCAATTGGGCGTAAATTTTTCATTTTTTGGGAGGACTTTGGGGGGTGACCCCCCCGAGGTTAAAAATTTTAAATTCTAGTAAAAAAATTACCGGGAAGCGAGGTGGGGGGGGCAACCCCTTCCCCAGGACTTTTTAAATTTAAAAGGGGGGGACTACCCCCCCCCTTTTCCCCCCCTTAAAAAAATAGCCCCCTGCGAGGGGGGGGCGGGGGAATGTACAGAATTTGGCAGAAAGGGGGGGCTAGCAACATGGGGCGTAGCTAAAAATTTGGGGGGGGCCCTTTGCGTTTTGGGGAAAAACCTGCACAATATGGGAAAACGGGGCCCAGGGACCCAATTGGTTTTTCCCCCCACATGGGCCTTTTTTAAACCCCCCAAAAAGGGGTTTTCCCAACGCGTTAAAAAGAAAAACCCGGGGGGGGCCCTCACGGGGGAGGTGTCCCAGAATAGGGCGTAAAGTGCCAATTTTAGTTTTGGGCCCCATGAACGCAACCGTTTTTGCTCAAAGTGGGGCCCCCTGGTTTTTTCACCCCCAAAACCCTTTACAAAGTTTTACAATGGGCATTTCATTCAGGGCTCTTTTAAAAAAAGGTACCAAAAAAATTCCCCCGAGAAGAGCCGGGTTTTTTGCCCCCAAAAGGTCGTCAAAGAGAACCCAAAGGTTCCCTGCAGGAAAACAAAAGGGGGGAAGGGGGAAGAAAGAAGAAATAAAAAAAGGGGAGGGGAAGTAAGGGGGAGTGGGGGGAGGGGGGGGGGGGGAAAAAAGGAAAAAGGCTTAGAAAGGTTTTTCTGAGGGGTATGTCGCACAGAAACCCCCCCTTTTAGTCGTTTTAAAAAGCGGGGGTTTAAATGTGGGACTTTTCAAAACCCCCCGGGGGTTTTTTTTTTAAAATTTTTAAAAAAATTTAAATTTTTTAAAAAACCAATTTTAAAGATTTGAATTTTATTAAAAATTTAAATATTTTGTTTTTCCCCAGTTTTCTTTAGTTTATTTATCTTTAATCCTTACACCCCCTTTCTTTAACTACTTAACAATTTTTTTTAAAAGTTATGAAATTTCCCCCCCCGGCAAATTTCCCCCAATTTTTTAAAATTTAAATTGAAATTAAGAATAAATTGATTATTATTGTTATATTATAAAAGTATAAAAACCCCAAAAAACCCAAAATATGCTTCATTCTCTTTCAAAGCGTATTAAAGAATGTTAAAAAAAAAAAAAAAAAACTGATCAATTTGTTTTTTAAATGCAAATATTTTTTTTATTTTAAAATTTTCAAACATTAAGGAAAATTCCCTTTCCAATTAAATTTTAATAGTAAACCACTTCCCCCCATTTTGGTTTTAAAAAAAAAACCCTTTATTCATCATTATCAAAAATTGAAACTTTTTTATAGTTAAAATTTTAAAATTTTGAACAAAAAAAATCAATTCCCCTTTTTAAACCGGGGAACAAAAAAAGCACCAAAAATTTTTCCCCGGGAAAGAGGAATTAAAAACCCCCAACCCCCCGCCAGAAGTCTTGAAGTTTCCCCCGACCAGAGGTCACCCAAAATTTTTTTTATGTTTTAAAAAAGTTTGACTTTTTTTTCTATGTTAAAATTAGGGAAATTTAGATTTTTCACATTTATAATTTTGTTAATTATTAATTTTAAACAAAAAATTTTGGAAAATTTTTTTTATAAAAATTATTTAATTTATTACAATAAAAAAATAAAAGGGTTTTAAAACAGTTTTAAAAAAAAATTTTTTTTGAAAAAATGTATAAAAAGGCCCCCCTCAACAAGGTCAACAAAACACGATAAAAATTAAAAAGTTTTTTTTTATAGGGCCTAAAATTTAATTATCAGAAATGAAGCTGCCCAAAAAACATGTTTTGGGGTTGTGGGGGGTATAGTCAAATTCCCCAAATTTTTTCCCTAGTAATTTTAAAAAGATTTATCAGCCCCCAAAAACCCTTATTAAAATATTTTTAAAATCGATTTTTTTTTCCCTTTTTTTTGAAAATTTTAAAAATTTCGGAGATTTTTATAGTAAAACCCCCAATGTTTTTTTTAGAAATGTTTTGTCCCCTTTTTTTAAATTTACTTCAAAATTCATGATTAGGTTTTTCTTAAAAAAATAAAATTGACATTATGTTTCTTTTTTTATCTTGTTTTAAATTTTGGGGGCCCCAAGGGGATAAGAAAAACTCCCACAAAAAAATTTACCCTTTTTTGTGTGCAGCAGAAAAAAAGGGCCAGGACAGGTAGCCCCAAAAAGAACAAGGTGTGCCCGATTTTTCCCAAAAAAACGGGGGCCCTTTCCCCAAAAGTTGTGAAAACAATTTGATAAAATGGGGGTTTAGTTTAAAAGTAAAAAAACCAAAAAACCCCAAACTTTATATTAAATTTTTCAAAAAAAAATATTTTTTTTTAAAACTTTTTCCCCCAAGGGGAAACCCCCTGGGGGGGAAACAATAATGTTCAACTTTTTATTTAAAATTTTATTTTTTTTTTTAAAAAGCTTTAAAACCCTTAATTTTGTTTTTTCCAAGCATGTTTTTGGGGGAAAAGTTTCTTTAAAAAGGCTGGTTTTTGGGAAAACGACCATACTTGTTTTTAAAAAACTGGATTTTAGGGGAATTTAAAAAAGGGTTTTTTTTTATTTTTTTTTTTTTATAAGGTCTTTTGAAAAAAGTGGAGTGCAGAAAAATTCCAGTTTCCCCTTATGGAATTTTTAAACTAAAAAAGTTGTAGGAAGTATGAAATGTAAAAAAGATTTTTTAAGGGGTTTCATGGAAAAGTTTTAAAGGGGGTTAAAAATTTTGGTGCAGAAAAGGTCGTGAAGGTAACATTTTTCCCCTTTAGGGCTGAAAAATTATGTGGGGTTTAAAAAATTTTAAGAGAGCTTTTGGGCCCTTTCCCCTAAATGAAGTTAGGGAAACTGTTTTTTAAGTACTTATTGTAATCCCATTACCCAACCCCTTTTTAAAAAAAAACCCCGAAAAAAAAAAGTGTATTATCCCCTTTAAAAAAGGGGAAACCCCACTCCTTTTTAAAAAATAAAAAAGTGTCTATTGTAAAAAAACTAGGGGGGTTTTTAAAAAAGAAATGTATTTAATTTTATGAGGGGGTTTTTACAAATTTTGTCGAAAAAAGGAAATGAACCCCCTTTTAAATTTTTAAAGTTGAAAAATAAAATTTCCTTTTTTGTTTGCCCCAAAAAAATTAAAAAAAAAAAATTTTTTGTTTTTTAAATTTCCCAAATGAAGCGGTTAAAAAAAGGGGTTTTTTTTGGTTTAAAAAACCCAAAAAGATTCAATTTTCTTTTAAAAAAAATTTTTTTTTTTGTATTGATTTTTTTTTCTTTCTAAATGGTTTTAGGGTTAGGTTTTGTGCTAAGGGGAAAGTATTAGCACTATTAATTTTTGAGGGGAAAATTGGGGAAAAATTTTTTTTTTGGGGAAAAATTCCCCAAAAAGGGGTTGGGAAAGATATTGCAGAATGGCTTTTAAAAGAGGGGTTTTTTTTCCCCCCAAAAGGGTTAAAAAGGGGAAAAGATGGCCTGTTACCCAAAAAAAAAAAAAAAGAGGTGAGTTAAAAATTTCCCCTAGCTAAATTAAATGTAAACATAATTGGGGATACTCCCCCCAAATGTAAAATTATATTTTTCAACCCAAATTGGTTATGAATATATTTAGGCCTTTTTTAGGGGTTTTATTATTAGGTACAAAATTGATGAAAAAGTCAACGGTATGGGGCAAAAATTTGCTCTTTCCTCCCTACCCTGCGATAAAACCCCCTTTGAATTGGGGAGGGCCAGTCAAAACCCATTACAACAAAACACGGCCGCGTGGGGAAATTCGTGTGTAGCTGAAAACCCCTGGGGGGGCTCTCGCTAAAAATTCCCCCCGAGAAAGTCTGTTGTTTTAAAAAAAAAAAAACTTTTATAGGTGAAAAATTAGTGAGAAATGTTTTAAAAAATTAAATTTGTTTCTTGGCCCCATTATTTTAACATTTTTTTCTTGGCCCCCAAATTTAAATTTTTCCCCCCCTTTTTTCCCCAAAAGTTTGTTGTTTAAAAGGGGGGACATGCAAATTTTGAAAAACCCTGAAAAAACCCCCCGGGCCTTGTTATTAAAATAATTAGCAGTCACCTCCCCTTACCCCCCTTATTAAAAAGTTTGTTTTTTTTTATAATTTGGGGAATGTGGGGAAAAATTAAATGGGTTTTTTCTGGGTAAGCATTTTTGGCCCCCTGAAAATTTTTAAAAAGATTGGGAAAAGGGGGGATAAAAAAGGTGTAAAAGACAGCCCCCCCATTAATAATCCCCTAGGCGACGGGGAGTGATGGGCAATGAAGATGAGCCCCCCCCGTGTGAGCAAAAGAATTTGGGGTACCCCTTAGAAAAACTTTAAAAATTTTGGGCCCCCGGGGGGGAGATGTAAACAATTTTATAGTTGCAAAAATGTTTTACCACCCCAAAATTTAAAAATTTTAAAAAAACATTTGTATCAAAATTTAAGTAAAAATTTAAAATCCAAAAAAACTGACAAAAAATTTTCTGTAAACCTTTTAAAACCCCTTTAATTTGAAAAAAATGAAAAAAAAAAAAAATCTTTTGTTTTTTTTAGAATAAGTTAGAGAAAAAAAAAATTTTTAAAAAATTAATTTTTTTTTTTTTTTAAAATTTTTTTTTGGGTTTAAAAAATGACAGCTGCAGCAGCCCAAAATTTTAAAAATTTTTTTTGGGTAGGGATCTTTGAAAAATTTTAAATTTTTCCCGAAAGTTCTACTGTTCTTCAACAAAATTTTAGACTTTTACTTAAAAAAACCCCCTCAAAATGTGGTACACACAAGGGGGGGCACACAAAAAAAAAACATGGCTACGCCACCCCCAAATGGAGCGATTGTTCTTAGGCAGGTCGAAACAAAATGCTGCCCGTTGCGTTAAACCCCCCAACAAAAAATAACCCTTTAGATCAAAAAAACAACAAGATTGCCCCCGGGCAGGGGTGTGCCCCTTGGGCCCCGTATTTCCCCCATTTTTTTTTCCCCGAAAGGCACCATGCCCGGGAAAATACAGAAAAGGGTTTTGGGGGAGGTGCTTAAGAGTCAAATTTTAAAATTTATTTGTATATTTGTCCGAGGGTTTTTCCCCGGGGTTTTTTTGGGACAAGGGAAAGGGCCCCTAGGGATTTTTTGGGGCCCCCCCCCCCCCCCAAACCGGGGTTGGGTTTTTAAAACCCCCAAAAAATGAAATGGGGGGGGCCCGGGGGTTTAAAACCAATGGGGCCCTTTATTTTTTCTTTTGGGTTTAAACACATTCCTTGGTGGGAGGTAGAGTCAATAGTCCCAAATTTCTAAGTTTTGGGGAAAAGGGGGAAAAAAATTCCCTTTTGGGAATCGGAAAACGATTTTTTTTGGGGGGATTAGTTTCCCGTGCCACCCCCTTTTGCCCAAAAAAAATAAAAAACTTGTCCCACAATAAGAAATTGTACCCAAAAAAGGACAAGTTATTTTGGGGGGGGAAAGTGGGTCTCATAAAAATTTAATTTGGAAGGATGCAGGAAAAAAAAAGGAAATTTTAATTTTTCCTATAAATGAAAAAAAAAAACCCCCCAAAAACCCAAGTGTATTTGGCATTATTTTTTTATATAAAAAAATTAAACCAGGGCCCCCAAAAAGTATTCTAAAAACAAAAATTGATTTAGGTTTTTTTGTTAAACCCAAGTCTTTCAATCTTCCTTCAAAAGGCTTTTGTTTTAAAAAATTTTCCCCTAACCTCCTTTTCAGGAAAGGCTTTTGTTTCTCATGGAACCCCTTTTTAAAATTTTTTAAAAATTTGGGGCCCCCCCTTCTAAAAACTTTCTTTTAAACCTATGGGGACTCCCTTTGCAACCCCCCCTTTTCCCCCCCACCAAAAAAATCTCTGAGCCCGGGGAAAAAGATTGGGGGGCTAAAGAAAATAGAATATACCAATATTTTATTTAAAGTCCCTAACTTTTGCTGTTGAAAATTTTTAATGACTTTTTTTTTTTCCCCAAATCTTTTGTAGAAATGGCTGGTTTGTTAACTTGCAATGCAAAAAAATTTTTTGACAAATTGTTAAAAGTAGGGATCTTGTTTACATCTCTTTTTTTTTGTCGACCTCTAATGGTCTCGCGAGAGTTTACTTTAAGTCTGTAACCCAAAAACTTCGTGTTGTTGAATATCTGAGTGATTTTAAAAATTTAAAATTTTTAAACCTTTTTAAGTCTGCATTCACCGGAGTGAATAAACCCCCTTTTTTAAAAATTTAAAAAATTCCCCTTTTGGCTCTTGTTTTGCATCACTTTTTCTTTTATAAAAATGTTAAAAATTTTTACTAATTAAAAAATTGGGGGTGTTCTTTTTTTCCCAATTTTGACCATTTAAAATTTGGGGGTAGTTACTTGTTTTTAACATCCCTTTTTCATACTCCCAAATACTATAAAATTTAATTTTAATTTTTTTCCCAAACCCTCCCCCCGTTTGAACTTTGAGGTCATTTTAAAAATTTTTTTTAAAATTTGAATAAACTTTCCCTATTTTATTTAAATTTTAAATTTTTTGCTTTTTGCATGCCCCCTTTTATTCCCCCCCCCACTTTTAGAAAAACCATGGCCTAGAAAAAGGGGTTTAAAAATGGAAGGGGTTTTCCCCTTTTTTTTAACATTTCTTTTTAAAATTAAAATTTTTGCCATTTTTTCCCTTTTAAAATAAAAGATTTGGAAAAAAAAATGTTTAAATTTCATTTTTTTTTTTCTAGGTAATTTAACTCTTTTATTACTTCAAAGGTTAATTTTAAGAAAGTGTGGGATTTTTGGTAATTTTTAAGTTTGTATTTTAACAAAGTTTTAAAATTTTATATTTTAAATTCAATTATTAACTTCATTTTCGTTTTTTAACCTTTATATCTAATTTTTCTTCTTTTTTTAAAAACTTTGTTGGTTTTTGTCATCCAAATTTTTTTCTTTTTCTTTTCATTTTAACATCGTTTCAAAGTGTGATAGCTAAAACCCCCGGGAAAAAGGGAGAGGGAAAGTGGGTTGCATTTTTGGTTTCGGGGGTGGAAAAGGGTTTTTGGGCAGCGCTGGGCCCCAAAAAAAGGGTTCTTTTTGCGTCTTTTTTGACCTATGTGGAAAAGGGGAAAAATGAGACCCCGGGGGTGGCGGTTACACGCAAAAAGAAGACCCCCATCCTTTGCTTTAAAATGGGGGAGATTGTTTTGGGATGGGGGGGAAAAAAAAAAGGTAGAAAAAGGGTAACTTTAAAACCATTAGCCAAATTTACAATAATTCGGTTTTAAAAAATTAAAAAATACTGGATAAAATGTAATTTTTTTGATTAAATAAAAATTTAATTTTACACTACATAATAATTTTTTTCGGCTGTTTTCTTTTACCCCCCCTTATTATTAAAAAAACCCCCGGGGTTACCCCCAAAAAAGACTTTTCCCCCGGGGAAAAAAGTTTTTTTGAAAAAAAAACTGAGGGGGGTAGGGGGGTTGGTACAAGAGGTAGTTTGTGGGCGGTATCGGGGCAAAAATTTTTTTTAAAAATTTCAAAAAAAAAATTAAAAAAAAAAAATGAGCCTGAAATTTTTTTTTTTTTTTTGTGTGTTTCCTCTTTCAAAAAATTTTAAAAAGAAAAAGCTTTTTCCCCTCAGTTTTTCCAAAATCTTAAAAATATTTTCTACCAAAACCCTTAAAAAAAGTTGTTTTTTTTTCCCAAAGAAATTTCCTTTTGCAGTTCTTCTTTTCTTTATGTTTAAAAAAAAGAAAGGAAAATTCTGAAAAGGGGGTTTTTTTTGCATTTGTCTTCAAGTTGTTTTTTTATTCCCCAAAGGGGTTTATTGTTTCACAGCTGCTTTAGGGTTTAAGGCACAAATTTTTGGGGTTTTTTAGATTTTAAACTGTCCGTATTTTTTTCCTTTTTTAATTTTTAAACTTTTTGGACAAGTTTAAAAACTTTGCTACATAAGGTTGGGGGGGGGGAAAAAAGCTTGGATTTGCGGGGGATAAATTAGTTTGTTCCTTTGTGTTTAACTTGTCCCCTTTAGTACTTTTTTTCGTTTTGTTTTAATTTTTAGGTTTTCCCTCCAAATTTTTCCCCCTTTTTTTGGCCCCGGGGGGTAATGGTAATGGGGTTTCCCCCGTGGAAAAATTCAAATAGAAAATATTAAGAAAAAAGTTGAAAATTTTTTAAAAAATTTTTTAATAACAAGGTTTTGTATTGAAGTTTAAATTTATAAAATTTAAAAATTTGGATAAACCCAAATATATTTTTTTGGTGTTTTGGACGCGACCCAAAAAAATATTAGGGCCCCTTAAAAAAATTTAAAAAATAGGGAGAGTAAAAAAATATAGCCATTGTTAATAACAGGAAGAACCCAAAAAAAAAAGGGCATATACAATACAAAATTTTTTATAAAAAAAATTCATATAGGACAAAAAGGGGTTTTTTTTGGGGGGAAAGGGGTTTATTTTAAAAATTTTAAATGATTTTTCCCCGCAACAAAAAAAGGTGTTACAACAATTTTAAAAAAACAAAAAACACATTTGAAATTTTATTGTTAATTTAAAAAGACAAACAAAAAATTTTTAAAAATCAAATATTAAAAATAAAACAGGCCTTTTTAAAAATATAAAATACTAAAAAGAAAAAAAAAAATTTAAATACTTTAAAAAAAAAATTTCCCCAAAAAGGTAGAATCCAAAGGGGCCCCCTTTTAAAAAAAACTCGAAAGGAATTAAAAAAATTTTCTGGCGCTAAAATGGTAAAAAAAAAAACCCCCCCGCACTGTCACCTAAAAAAATCGAAAATAACCCTTTTAAAAACCCCCAAGGGACGAATAGGGGCATAAAAAAGAGACCCCCCAAAGGTGGTATCACTAAAGGGGCATTTTGGGGGAAAAACCCCCATGGAGGTGGGTCCCCTCCAATAAAAATCCCCCGGGGGGAAAAAAAAATTCAGAAAGAAAATTTGTCACGAGACCTACTTCTAGACTTTTTTTTTAGAGGAGGGCCAACCCGAAAAGCCTCTAATTGGGGCAGCAGTTTTTTGAGCAGGGTCGAATCCATGCTTGGACGAAAGTTTTAAAAACCCATACAGAAAAAAACCCCCTTTAAATCCAAAAAAATTACATCCAAAACGCCCCAAAAAAGATGTTATTTGTTGGCCCAATTTTTTTTTTGAAAACTTTCGTGTGAAACCCGCCGAAAGCAATGGGTGGTTTTTAAAATCGAAATTTTTTTAAAAAGTGTGCTTATATCATCGCGAGAGGGGATTCCCGGATTAAAAATGGACAATGTCAATAGGGGGCCCCCCAAAAAAAGTGCAATGAAAAACGAAGTGCCCAAATTTTTAAAATAGAAAAAACCCGATTTTAAAAAAAGGTGTCAATCAGCCTAAAAAAAAACGGTTTCTTCAGGTAAGCCAAATTTAAAAAAAAATCCTTTCCCCAAAAAAATTTTTTCTCCCCAGAAAAAAAATTTTTTAGGAAAAAAATTTTTATGTGTTAAAACCCCCTTTAAAACGAGGAGCGCCCAAAAGGCCTTCAATATAATAGGGGAGGGGGGTTCTTTAGGGAAAAATTTCAAAATCAAAATGGCAATGAGGGGGGAAAAAATTTCCCCCTGAAATAATTTGGGGGTTTTAGGGGGGGCTTTTGGGAGGCTTTCCCCCCGGGGGCCCCCAAAGATGCCCCTTTTTTTGTCACTGTCCTGCACTAGCCTTTGGTTTAATTTTTGACTTTAGTTTGAGAATATGGGCCAAAAGGGGGTAGGGAACCCAAACTTTTTGGGGGGCAATTTCAGTTTTTTTAATTTTTAATATCCGAAGGTACCCCGTAAGAAGAGGGGGGCCCCCAGGAGTTTGGCAAAAAGTGAGAAATGGATGGTACGAATAATACCAGTAGCCCCCCTATACCGCTTTGGGGGGTTCTAACGGGGATGGGCTGGCCGAACCATAAAAAAGTGCCCCCCCGTTTTTTTTTCCCAAAAGGCCCCTTTTTGGGGGGGGCTAAGGTTTTTTCCCCCCCCGACCCCCAAAAACCCTTTTTAACCACTTAAGAATTGAGGCTTTTACAAAAAAGCTTTCAGGGGCTTAATGTGGGGGGGGATCAAGGTTAAATTTTTTAAAAAAAAAGTCCAAGAAGTTTATTCCGAGATGGAAAAAAAAAAGGTTTATTAAAAAAAATTTTTTTGGGTTTTTGGGATTCTATAATTTAATTTTATGAAAAAGGGGCAAACGTTTTTTAATCGCAAGGGGAAAAAAAAAGTTGTTTCCGTTTTCCCCGTCCCCAAAATTGACAGCCTTTTAAGGGGTTCGACCTTTTGGTTTTTTCATGATAGTAGCCCAAAACTTTAGTAATACAAAATTTTGGAAAGTAAATTTTTTAAAAATTTGAAAATAATTTTTTTTTGCTAAAAAAATTTTATTATTTCTAAAAAATTTAATCCTTTTTGCAAAACTTCCCACGATAACCCGCATAATTTTTTTCCCAAAGTTTAAATTTTTAAAAAAATTTTTTTTTATTATTGTTTAAAGGCCCCATGACAATCTAGGTTTATTAGGGCCTGGAAAAAAATTAAAAAAAAATAAAATTTCCATAGGGGGGAAAAAAATAAAAAATTTAATTGGAACTCCATAGGGTGCTCAAAAGGGGTCTTGGGGTTTTAATAAGTGAAAAACCCCAAAAAAAAAACCCCAAATGTATCATCCAATAAAAAGACAAAACAAAATAAATATAACAATTAAAAAACAAAACATGTTAAAAAAATAAACCCTTAAAAAAACAAAAAAAAGTTTAAAAGTAATTTAAAATGTTAAAAAAACCCCAAAAGAGATAATATCCAAAAGAACCCCTTTTAAAAGTGTCAAATGGATTAAAAGATCCCCCTTTGGGGATAAAACGGAGTAAAAAAATTTAAAAACCCTGCATTCGCGTAATAAAAAAAAAAGGTTACCTTTTAAAAAAAAAGGGGGGCGGGGATAGGGACTATTTTCAACACTACCAAAATTGATAACACTTTTAAAGGGGGGGTGCAAAATTCAAACCCCAAAGGGGGGGGGACCCCGAGAAAAAATCCCTGGGATAGAAATGTTTTCCCCCGGGGTTGTCCAAAACCCCCCCTTTCCAGACTTTCCTTTTTGAAGGGGCCATCGCGAACCCATCCCCCTTTTGGCCCCCCTTGTTTGAGAGGGGGCGAGACCCCTGCTGTGCCCCCTGGAACTTCCCCCCCAACATAAACCCCTTTTAAAAACTAAAAAATGACACCCAGACCGGCCCCCGGAGGCAAGTCGTGCTGCCCGGTCCCCCTTATTCCCCCAAAAAGCGTGGCAGAATCCAGAAAAGGCGGCCCGGGGGGCTTAATGAAAAAAAATTTTTTAAAAAATTTTTCATGCATTGCACGAGGGATTAGGAAAAAAAGGGGGGAATCCAAAAAGGGCTCATGAAAACCCTTAATGAAAAGAAAGTGATATTTCAATATATAAAGCAAAAGATTTAAAAATGGCTACAAATTTGGGGCCCCCAAAAAAACTGGGTTTTTTTTTGGTAAAAAAATTTAAAAATTTGGTCCCCTTTAAACAAAAGACTCCCCCCGGGGGTCCCCCTTTTGGGGCCCCCCCTGTAGATTCGTCAAATCCCCCAAAACCCAGTGGGGAGAAATTTATTAAAGGCCCCCCATTTTCAAAAAAATTTGGGGGGGGCGCTTTTAGGGAAATTTTGGGGGGAATCAAAATGGATTTCGGGGGCTTTTTTTCCGGGGGAAACTCGACCCGGTTTTAGAGGATAGCCCCTTTGGCAGCCCCTATCCCCCCCGGTCGAAACCGATAGCATCCGGAAACCCAAAAGGCCCCTTTTTTACTAGCCTTTGTTTTAAAACAACACCCGGGAAAGGGGGGGCAAAAAAAGGGCCCTTTGGCAACATGCCCCGGATGCAGTGAGTTTTGGAAAAAGATTCCCCCATAAACCCCCCGGGGGGAAAGGGGGCTACCCCCCCGGCACAGAAGGGTGCATGGACTGGTAAAAAGCACCCGTAGCCCCCTTTGAAATGCGCTTTGGGGGAGTATCGAGCACTTTAAAAACCCCCGGGGGCTAAGGGGGGGTAAAAAAAAAGCCCAATCAAGTTTTGATTCCCAGGCTCTTGAGGTGCACAAAGGGGTTTTTTATCAGCACCCCCAAAAACGACCATACAATTTAATAAAATTAAACTTTAAACCCCCCGCTTTAGGTTTTTTTTGGGGTCCCAGTTAATTTTAAAAACGAATAAAAAATCCCCGGGAAATTTCGGGGCTCGGGGACAGGGAAAAAACGTTTTCTTAAAATATTGGGGGGTGGTGTAAACCCCGGGGGGTCTATGGAAATGGGGGACAGTCGTTTTGGCCCAGAGAAACAAAACCATTACGGAGGGCCCCCAAATAGATTGTTTAAGCGAGTGATCTGGCGTTTTTCCGGGGTGGGTTGATGAATTTCAAAAAATTTTTTATATTCCCCAAAAAAAGGGATGAACGAACAGGTAAAAACATTGTCTACAATGCTATTTATCGCAAAAGCGAAAAAAGGCAGCTCAAGATGCCCTGGGGGCCCCCCTTTTTTGAATAAAACATGGATTAAAGGGGGTTTTTTAACCCCTTTCCCCGGGGAAAATTTCCCATTAATAAAATTGCTAAAAAAAAAGGGGGGGGTCCCCCCAAAACCCCCAAATTAAAAAAAGGGTTTTTTAAAAGCTAACGCCTGTTGTATGTAGCCTTTTTCCCAAAAAAAAAAAAACAGCCAAAAATCTGTTAGGAGAAAAGCGTTTCGAACAGCGTTCAAAGGGGACGAGATGAAAACCGGGGGGTCGGGTTTTTGGGGAAAAAAAATTGAATTTGGATAGAGATTGCGGGTTTCAAACACCATTAAGTATTTTTTTTTAATTTTTCTAATATTTTGATACAAAATAGTTAAGGGTTCGGTTTTATAAGTTGGTTAATTTTTCCTTGACTTTTATTATTGGGGAAAAGGTTTTTTTCCCCCCCGTGTTGGGAATTGCGAGATTTTCCCCAAAAAAAAATTTTAGAGGTCTAAAAAAAAGCCGCCCCCGGGGGGCAGTTGGGGCAACATTTCCTTTTAAAGGATTCTCCCGGGCCCAAAGGTTTTGCCCCCTTTGGGCAGGGAAAGAAGTTCCCCTTTTTTTAAAAAGGGGGGTTTAATCCCCCCCGTTTGCCAAAATGTAGTAAGGGCTCGATGCAGGGGGATTACCGCGAACTCTTAGAGTAGCTGCGGCTAGAAATATTGGGAAATCGGCCCAAAACATTGGGGACCTCATAGGAGAGGGGAAAGTGAAAAATTTTTAATAAGTGGGATATTTTTATAAAAATATTTTTTTCTAATTTTACTTACGAATGGACCAAAAAAGGTTTGGGGAGGGAAATGTTAAGGGTAGAAATAAACTGTCTCCCCAAAAATTTTTTGCTTTTTCGAAGATCCCGGGAGCTTAGCACTAAATCCGGAAAGATAATTTTGAAGTGGACATCGATGGGAAAAAGACGTAGGGCCTGATGGTTAGAAAATTTGCCAGCCGGCATCCCCCTCCCCCAGGAAAAAGGGGCGGTGGGGGGGGTTTGGCGAGGATTTAGGGATGGATGCCCCCGCGTAGGGGCTGCGAAAAAAATTGACCCCAAATTGAGTCGGGGAAAAGGGGGGTTGTCAAATAAAAGCGAGCTCGGGGGGTTTATTCAGTAGCACGTTTTAAAGCCCTTTGGGGGGCCCCTTCTGCCCGGGGAAAGGATTTTTTAATTTTTAAAAAAGAAGGGGAAAAATTTTTTCGCTCCCCCAAGGCCCCGGGAAAACCCCCAAAAAAGTGTTTTGAAAACCCGGGACTGGGCCCCAAGTCAGGGCCCGGGGGAAAACCCTTAAATTTGGGGGAAGGTGTCGGGGGGGTTCATTAACTGGTTTCCCGGGGAAAGGGGAAACCCCCTTCCCACCTGGGTTTTTAATGTAAAATTGGGCCCAAAAGGTTATGCGCTTTTTTGGCCCCCCAAAAGGATAAGGGGGGGGGAAGTTAAAAAAAAGGGGGGCCCTTTGGTTTTCCTCTTGGCCCGTTTTTTGGTGGGAGGAAAATTTACAGAAGGGTTCCCCCCAAGGAAGGGAGCTTGACAGAAAACATTGGGAGTTTTGAAAAAAAAAATTTTTAAATTTTATGTATATTTGTTTTGCAAAAATGTACCCCTTTAAAACCATCAAAGGTGGTTTCCCGGTACGATAAATGTCCCCCCGAACCCTGGGGTTTTCGTTGGGGGGTAAAGGGGTTTTTTTTGCAAACCAAAATGGGGGGATGGGGGGAAAAAATTTTGTATTTTAAATTTTTCCCCTGCACGACATAAAACCCCCCAATTCCATTGTAGTAGGCAATTTTTTTTAATTATAATTTAATTATTTTCCCCTCCAAAAAAAATATTTTTTAAAAAAAAATTTATTGAAGATTTTTTTTGGCCCCCTTTTTTTTCCAAAACTTTCTTGGAACCCCCCGTTCGGGAAAAGGTTTTTTTTTTTCCTGAGAAGGGGAAACGGGAAAACCTTAGCAAGGGGTTTTTTAAAAACCCCTTAAAAGCTTTTTTAGGTTATTTTTTCGGCGGTCCCCGCTGGCCCTTTCCCCCAAAGGGACCGGGGGGCCCCCCCTTTTCGAACCCCCGTACCAATTCCCCCCCCCAAGTTCCTGGGCGGGGTTGAGGGCTGCCCAAGGGGGAAAGATGGTTTAGGACCGAGGAGGGCCCCGGGGGGTTCCCCCCGGGGGCCTCCTCGGGGGTATAGGGGGGGGGAGGCGACTTCGAGGGGGTGTCGCCCCTTTTAAATTTTTTGGGAACCATAGATGGGGCTGGGGGTTTTTTTTTAGTGTTCAGTGAGACGAGTGGGGGCCCGGCGTGTAGGGGTTTTTGGGAAATTTTTGAGCATTTGGGAGGGGGAATTTATGTTCGGTTAAAAAAATTTGGCTATAAAAAGTTGAAAAACCGGAGTTGATGGATCCCCATTCCTTCGGGGGGTAAGGTATCTTTTTTCAATTGGTCTCCGGACTTTTTTCTCACCTTCATTTTTCGGAAGGTCCGAGACCCCAAAAAAGGGAAAGCGGCCCTTGCAGTTGACGCAGAAATTATTTTTCTCACACGGTGTTTGAGCCCCCCGTCCGCACCAAAAGTTCGCTTTTTATGCCCAAAAATTTCCCGGCCTGAAAGCCGCCCCCGGGGTTGGGAACGTTTTGGCCGATTGAAATGGGAAAGGGCGGAAAACCCCCTTTTTTGGGGGGGATGGGGGTCGAAAAGGGGAGGGGTTTGTATCCCTTTTTTTTCCCTTTTTTGTTCTTTTTGGGGAATGTACGGTAACCCCCTGACATGCTGAGGGGAAAATTCCCCCCAGGAAAAAATTTCCCCCCTCAGCCCTCGAGGTTAAACAATGGGCCCCCCCCCTTGCAAACTTGAGGAACCCCCGGGTCCCCCCATGTAATTTTTTTGGGGGTTTCTCAACGGTTTTTTCGAGGGTCGCCCCAAAAATTTTTGGGATTTTGTGCCCCATAGTCTGTATCATAATGGTGCCATTCCCCCGTTTCCCCTTTTTAAAAAAAAAGGGGGAGGGGGCCCTTTTGTTTCCCCCCTTTTTAATTAAAAAAGGCCCCCCAGGGGCCCCGGGAGAAGATGCCCCAGAAATTGGCGTATGGTGCCCCCCCGGGCAGTTTGGGGTGTGACCCTGGATCAATCCTTTAGTTTGGGGGGAAACCCCCCCAAAATATGTCGAGGGCCCCGGGTTTATCCCCCCTTTTATTCCCCTTTGGGCCCCCCTTCCCTTCTGCAAGGGTTCCCCCCGAATTTAAGACAATTTTTAAAAGGGGTGGGAAAAAGGGGGAGGAAATGTTGCGGGAAAACGCTAATTTTAGTCCGGAACCTCATTTAAGAAACCCCGGCTTTTTAAAAGGGAGGGTTACCCGTTGTTTTCCCTAAGGCCCTTTTTCCCCCAAAAAATTAAACCACGACTTTACTCAGGAGCCAAGGCATTTGGTTTTCCCCAATATTAAAACCCAAAAAGGGGGGTTAAAATCCAAGGTGTCCAAAAAAGGGGGGGGAAAAGGGTTTTGGGGATTTAACGGCAGGGGGGGGAAGAAAAAAAGGGGGGGGGAAAAAAAAAATTATGGAAAAGTGTAAATTTGGGGTTTTTTCCCCCCCCGAGGAAAATCCTGCACCCGATGCTCCCCCCTTTTACACTCTTACCAAAGCAGGGGTTTACTGGGGATTTTTCTAAACCCCCCCAGGGGGGGGTTTAAAAAAAAAAAGTTTAGTGAATTTTAAATTTTTTTTTTTTTTTTAAATCTTGTGGCAATTAAAGGTTAAATAGGGGCTTGAAAAAAATTTTTAATATTATTTATTTTTTTATATTTTTTTAAAATTTCCCCCAAAACTTTAAATAATAAAATGGGTTTTTGATAATAAAGAGGGGAAAAAAAACAAAAGTTGTGAAAAAAAATTGTTTAAATTTTTTAAACCCGAAAATTGGGCAATTTAAAATTTTGTACTTTCCCAAAGGCAAAAACTTTATTCATGGCCTTTTTTGTTTTTAAAAAACTTTGGGGACTTTTAAAAGACTTTGTTTTTGTAATTAATTTGAAATTTAAAAAAACAAAAAACCCAAAATTTAAAATAACAAAAAGTTTTTTATAAACCAAAAATTTAAAAATTTTAAAAAAAAATTTGACAGTGAATTATATTAATAAAAAGTTTTAAAAAAAAAGTTGTGTGACTAAAGTTTAAAAAAAAAAAATTTTTAGTTTTTTAAATTTTTTTTGTTAAGTAAAGTTAAAAATTTTTTCAAAATTTTATAATACAGTCTTTTTTAATTTAAAATTTTGGTTTTTAGTAATTTTTTAGTTTCTGTTTAATATTGTTGGTTGTAGCGTGTTTTTCCCTTTGGAAAAAAATTTTTTTTGTGATAAAAAAAAAAAGGGGGGGGGAGTGTTTTAAAAATGTCAAAAATTTTTGAAAAAATTTAAAAATTTTGTTTAAAAGGGGGTAAAATTTCTTTTAACGGCCCGATTGTGTTTTTTTTCCCCTTTTGGTAAACCTGAGTTTTAAATTTTTAAGTATTTAAAAAAAACCGAAATTTTTTTAAAATATTAAGAGTTTCTCATGTTAAAATTTTTTAAAAACCAAAGGTTTAAAAATCAAGTTTTTGTTATTGGGGTTTTATTAACTTAAGTTAAATTGTTTAAAAAGTATTGAACTAAAATTTTGTTTTTTTTAAAAATTTTTAAAGCTTTTTAATTTGTATTGTCATTTAAAATTTTTTTTTCCTAAAAAATTTTTTAGTATTGATTTTTGTTTGTTAAAAAATTTTAAGTATAAAAAAAAAAACCCCCAATTTAAAAAAAAATGTTTAAAAAAAATTGTAAAAAAGCATTAAAATGAGGTTTTTGTTAAATTGGTTAAGTTTAAATGTTTCCCCCCCCCCCGGGATGATTTGTCAAAACCCCCCAACACCAATGGGGAAAGGGTCAAAAATTTTTTTTAAAAAAAAAAGGGTGCAACATCAGAGGGAAAAAAAGGGCATCATCAACATTGCGCAGTAAAATTGACAAAAGATGAGGACGATTTTTTTTCATTCTTTTGGGAAAAAAAAAAACACAAGATATGAAAATCGGTTAACACTGTGAGAGGGGGAAAGGGAAAAAAAAATTTTTTTCATAAAATTTAAGCTACATACCCCGGGAGTCCCCCCTTTTTTAAGGCTTTGTAGTTAAAAACTCCCTTTAGTTTCTGTGTGTGAAAAATTTTTAAAAGGGGCCATACCCTAACATCATTATTAATTTTTTTCCACCCCAAAAAAAATTCCCCACCCCCCAAAATATTTATTTTCAAAAGAAAAAAGGGGGGCCAACAATTAAAAAAAGAGGGATTATTTTTTTTTTTGCTCACTTTTTTAAGGGGGCATTCGTGCTTCAATAGCAGCACACCCCCAAGATTCGTTCCAAATAAATTTTTTTTTGAAACATAAATTTACTGCTTAAAAAAAAAAGTTAAATTTTTAAATTTTTTGGTTTTCCTTTTTAAATTGGGATTTGATTGAATTAATAAAATTTTTGGAAAATTTTTTTATGATAAAAGACTAATAATAATAAAACAAAATTTTGAAATAGTGATGTTACAAAGTAAAAAATTTTTAATAAAAATACTCTTTTTTTATGTTTCAATATGGCCCCCCGATTTTTTTTTTTTTTCTTTTTTATAACAATAAAATTTTTAAAAGTTAAAAATTTTAGCAAAACAAAATAAAAAAAAAGGCCCCCATATCTTTAAAAATCTTTTTGGGTTTTACAAGATTTTTTTTTGAAGGTTAAATTTCAGGTATACATGAAGGTTTTGGGGAATTTAGGTAAATTTTTTCTTTTCCCCTTTTTTTTTGATAATTTTTTTTAAAAAAATTAGTTTAAATTTCTTTACAAAAACCCCCCCTAAAAAAATTTTAAAAAAGATTTTCATGATGAATAAAAATTTTCAAACAAAATATGATGGAGCCAAAAGGGGGAAAAAAATGTTGCAATTTTTTTCCCCTTTTTTTAAAAAAATTTTAAATTAAAAAACAAAAAATTTAAAAATTATCATAATCCTTTTAAAATATTTTTTACATACTTTGTGGAGAATGACGTAAAAACCTTTTTCCCTTTATGTATTTTATTAAAAAAAAAACCCCTTTTATATACAAAATTTTGGGACTTCCCCCTTGCTTTGGCAGGCTATTTTTATCCAATTTTTTAAAGGGGAAAGGGAAATAAAAAAATTTTTTAACTGCAATTTAAATTAAAAATATTTTTTTTTGTGATGATTAAAAATTGGGTTTTTTTTTAATGTCTTTTTTGGTAAAAATGTGTCAATTGGGGGGTTTTTGTTGGCAAAAAGGGGGCCCCCGGGAAAATTTCGGTTGGGTGAATGAAAATTTTGTGAAAAATACATTGAAAAAATTTCTGGGAAAAATTTTTTTAAAAAAAAAGATCTCGATCTCACCCCTTAAAATTTTTTGCTGAAAAACCGGTAATTTTAAGGGGAAAAAAAGTCAATAAAAAAATTGCTTCCCAAAAAGGGGGAAAAAAATGTCCAGACCCCCCTAAGAAAGATGTTTTTTCACAGTGCCCCCTTTTTCCCCAAAAATATGATAACAGCGGGTATTTTCTATTGAAATTTGGGGGAAAAAAAGAACAGATGCTTAAAAAAATTTAAAATTGCCTGGAACACATGCCCAAAAAAAAATGCCCGGATGAACGGCGAATTTTTTTTTTTTTTTTAAAAATGGGACAAAAAATTTTTTGGGGGGTGGGGAAACCGTGAAAAGTTAAAAAAATTTGGGGAAAATTGTGATACCCCTTTTTAAAAAAAAGTTTAGATATAAAAATATTTTAAAAAAAAAATTACATTTAGTGGTAAATTTGTTTTATTTTAATCCCACTAGCTGGTTGAATGAAATTTTTTTAAAAAAAAAAAAAAAAATTTCCCCCGAGAGCTTGTTTTTTTCCCCCAAAACCCCTTTAAAATTTCATTTTGTTTTTTTTAAATTTTTAAATTTTATTGGAAAAGCAAAGGAAAAAAATTTTGGTTTTTTTGGGTTAAAGGGTAAAAAAAAAACATTTTCATCTTTTTTTAAAATTTTTTATCAAAACCCCCGAGTATTAACTTAAAAAATTTGGGGAGGGCAAGGATAAAATTTTTTGGGGAATTATGATAACAAAAGGGGGGTAAAAATTTTCGCAAAAAAAATTTTTAATTTCCCAATTTTTTTTAAAATTTACAGAGTTTATACCGTTCGGGGTTATCCCTTTTAATAAAATTTTTAAAATTTGGTTAGGAATTGGGAAAGGTTTTAACCCCCATTTGCGTGGGGGGTTTTTGGAAAAAACCATTTTGGGAAAAACCCCCCCCATTTTCCCCACCAGATTTGAACCCGATTTTCCCCTCCCCAAAGTGGGCTCAACACGACTGGGAACTTTAAACCCAAAAACTTGCCCCGGGGGGGTTTCCCCCATGAAAATTTTTCTATTTAAAAAAGTTCTTGTTTTTTTATTATCTGTAGGCCTTGCTTTCTATGAAAGCAATTTTGGGAAGGGTTTTAATTTTTTAAACCCCCAAAATTTTAATTGGTCACACTTTATACCCAAAATTTTTTATTTGATGTGAAAATTTTTTTTCCCATTAGTTTTTTTTATTTATTAAGTTCGATTCTGTTAATGCTAAATTTTAAATAATTTTTTGTTTTTTCCCGTTTTAATTATTCTTCATTGTTTTGTATAAACCCCCAATTAGGCCTATGTTTATCCACCCCCCCTATTAGTTAGAATTTTAATAGGTCTATATTGTGTAGACTTTTATACTTGTTTCCCGGGAAAGAACTATTTTTTTTGCATAGTGAAAAAATTTTAATTTTTTAGTTTAAACAAAATAATTACTTCGTTAAAAGGGGAAACCCACAAAAAAAAAAAGCGGGGATCAGCGTTTTCCCTGAGTTATTTGAAAGAGCTGTAACTCTTTACAGGAAGGCAAATCTTTAAGATTTTTTAAAAGGGATTTAAGATTGAAAAATGTTTTTGCATAGATATATGAAAAAAAAAAGGTATAGTACATTAAAAACCAGTACAAAGCAAGTATTGTCTGAAGAATTTAAAAAAGGACCTTGAGATATTTTTAGTTTAAAGGGGGGATTTAAGGGCTTAAAATTGGGGGGGGGATTTTTGGCACCTAATCATAGAGATTTATTTTTGTCAAGGAGTTATGATGAGAAAAATGGTTTGAAGTCCCTTTAAAAAAATAATTCCAGGTAAAGAATGGTTTATAAATTTTTGTAAAAAAAATGACTGAGCTTAACCTTAAACACTCGGGCCCCCCGATATTTCGGGGCCCTTTTGGTATTTTTTTAAAAACCCACTTTTCGGGGGCCGATATTCGGCCCCGCAAAATTGGCGGTGTAATTTTTATTTTTAATAATTTGGGTGGCACTACACAATTATTCAAAATTTTTTTGGGTTTATTTCTACTTTTTCCAACAGATACCCCCTTTGGTTTAGAAAAACAAATTTATTTTGAACATTTGGGGAAATTTGTTAAGTTTCATTGTTTACATCGTGGTAAAATACGTTTTAGTTGGGGTTTTTTTCCTTATTCTTTTTTTTTATATAAATATATTTGCTTTATTATTTTTTCCCTTGTTTTTTTTTTTTATATTATTTTTTTTATTTTCTTTTTTTTATTAAAGTTTATTTTTTTAAAAGGTTGTTTGTTGAAATTTTTAGTAAAAAAGGGCCCCTTTTTCCAAGTTTGGGCAAAAATGAGGGGGACTTTTGATTTTTTGATCTATTGACAGTGACAGGGGATTTGTGTATGAAAGTGATTTGACATCATAGTGAACGATGATGTGCCAGATCTTAGGAATCCGCTGTTCATGACTTTTCTACGTGGGAATGGGAAAGGTTTATTTAAACTAAGGGGGGTTCTGCACCTGAGCAACCTCTTCTCTCCCCTTTCCCCTTTTTAAGGCTCTCCGGGGCAAAAATGCCCCCTCCTGAAATTTTCTTTCATAGCCTATTTTTTTTTATTTTTCACTGATTTTATTTTTCCCTCGGGGGACAGAATCAAATTTGGTTTGCCCAGCAGTTCATAAAAAACAAAAAAGGGGAATGTTTTACTCACAAAAAATGGGAACAGGATTACAACAAAAAATAAAAGGCTTTCTTGCATGTATCCCCAAAAGGGGAAAATTTTAAGAAAAACCAAAATTGCTCCCTATGGTAATTGTTTACAAAACCCCTTTGGGCGGAAAATGTTTACTAAACACCGGTTTTTCACTTGCTTCGTTTTTTCCCCTCTTGTGAAAACGGGGTTTTGCCGGCCCCAAAACCCCGGTAAGTTTTTTGTTCAAGATACAAACCCTTTTTAGAGCATGAAAAAAGAGTATTTGGCCCCCTATAACCCCAATTTGCAGCTTAAATGTTGATGAAGTCTAGTGGGTACAAAAAAAAAAACCCCTAATGCTCCCCCCCAAACAAAACCCCCAGAGGGGGGGTCAAATTTTGGGTGATTTGTGACTTGTATCTTTAATTTTTCCCCAGGTTTTTTTACTACAGAGGTGCCCGACCCCAAAAAAAAATAAAAATAATATTAAAAAAAAAAGGTCTAGGGTATATGTCGTATAAAATTTTTTGGGGAGTTTAGGGTGGGTACCTAAAAAAAGGGTTTTAAAAAGTTTTTTTTGGGATTAATTTTTTTATTTTTCAGTTCCTTAATGCGTCATCTTCCCCAATCTGACTCCCAAACGGGGAAACAGTGAGGAGAAAAAAAAATTTTGCCACAGAAATTTAAAATCAAAAATTTTTAGTGGTTTCAAAAGATGATTTTAGACCCCGGGATTTCTGCTGTCCCTTGGGGGGGAAAAAAAAATCTCAGAAAAATCCGTTTTTTTTTCCCCAGTTTTGCAACAGCACGAGAAAAAAATTTCCCCGAAGGGGGCCCCTGACCCCAATTTGAATTCCCAAAACCCCAATTTAAAAAAAACCCCCCCCAAAAGTTTTGGGTGGTATCGACCCATCTGACAGATGCTCTACCTTCCCCAATGAAAGGGGAAAACTTTTTTGGTATGGAAAAAGGGTTTAGTTTTTAACATATAGAAAAAAGGTGTTAAATAGCTACTTTCTATAAAAAAAACTACCAAGGATGGCAAACTGAAAAGAGGTTATTTTTACAGTGCCCCATATGGGGGTTTTTGGGGGGGAGTGGCTATCTGTGAAAAAAAAACATGGTGGTGGGTGAAACCAAGGACCCAGGGGAAATAAGAAAATTTCCTTTGCAAAAAGGAGTTCAATTTTAGGTTGTAGTCCCCCAAGGGCCCCGGAAAGGGAGCCGGAAGTGTGTCCCAGATGTAGCAAGGGCCTTCTGGAGAGTGTTTACTAAAAACAAGATGCTAAACCCCAAAGTAATTTTCCATGTTTTAAAAAATTGGTAGTTCAGAATCAGAATAAGTTAAAACCCCAAATAGTACAAATTTTACAGAAATAAATTCTCTTTCTTGCGGGGTAAACTGAAAAAAAAGAAAAAAGGGGAAATAAATTTAAATTTTTTGGGCTAAATTTAAAATTTTTTTAAATTTTTAAAATTTTAAGATTTTAAAAATTTTAAATTTTTTTTTACAAAATTAGTAGTTAATAATTTATGTAATTTTTTTTTTTAAAAATCTAAAATGTGTATAGTAAAGTGTGATTTTTTTTTATGTTAAAAAAAAACATTTTTTTAGAAAATTTTAAAATTGTTTAAAGGTAAATATGTGAAAATTTTTCCCATGAGTGTTTTGGCTTAGTCTAGTGAAAAATACGTGAGTGCAAAGGGTTAAAGAAAAAGGAAAATTGAAAAATGTTCAGGAAAAGTGACAGGGGGTCCTTTCATTATTTTTAAATTTTATGAAAACGTCTGAACCCAGGGAAAATTTAATTCTTAAAATTTAAAAGACAAAAACCCCCAAAAAAAGTATAAAACCCAGATGGAAAAAAAAATTTTTTCAGCAACCCTTTTCAGGGGAAAGCTTATTTCGCTTTGGGCAAAAAACCCTTTAAAAAGACGGGGTTTTGGGGCGAGACAACACCATGGGCAGGGCCCGTGTTTTTCGCTGGCCCGGCCCTTTGTATAAAGATCAAAACTTTGGACCACCTTTAAATGAGTAATTTATATACTGGGACCTTTTAAAGCGCCTCTGGGAAAAAGGGTTGGGAAAGACTGGTGCAAAACTTTCAAGAATGGTTTTGTAAGGTTTTTTTTGAAGGTTAAAAAACCCCTTTTTTTTGTTTTTTTATGGGCATTTAAATTTATATGGATTTGGGTACAATTTCGTGCGCCAAGAATTATGAGGTTACAATATAAAAATTGCCATTTTAAAAGACTGGAAAATTTTAAAAGCCTTTGGATAAGTTTATGTTTTAAGGCACTAAAAAAAGAATGGATATACGTTAACAGAAAAGGTGTAGGGTGAAACCCGCGAAAAATTTAAGGGGAGTTTTTTCCCAAACTTCTATGCAAAAATTTTGGAAAAACCCGGCCTTAAAAGGTTTAGAAAATATTTTGCAGGGTTTAAAAAAAACAGGGATATTTCCCCCCGACCCTTCAAAAAATCCATTTTTACGATTTAATTCAGAAAAATTTAAAAAATAGGAGGGGAAACCAAACTGGGAAAAAAAAGTTCTCTTCCCCTTGAAGTCAAACCTCCTTCCTTAAAACCCGGGCCCTTTACTAGGTTGGGGTCTTTGCCCGATCCCTTTTCAGCAACTCGAAATTTTTTGATTTTTTCAAACCCTTTGGGCCCGATCTTTTTTCACAGTCAAATTTTGGTTTCCTGGAAAGGTTGTAACTAGTTCCCCTTAAAGTTTAACTGTTTTATTTGGGGACCCCTCCAGCAGAAAAAAAAAAGTGACCAAAAGTAATAGAAGTAAAAAATCCCCCAAAAATTTATTGCAAAAAAAATTTTAAAAAAAGAAAAGCCTTTGGGGTAAGAAGAAACTAAAACTATTGTTTAAAGTAGAAGAAAGTTTCCCGCGATTGGGCAAAATTGGGAAAAAGGACATTGTTGATGAGATTGCCTTTAAAAATATCAACTTGCACTTTTTGAACCGTGTTGAAGTTTTTGGGAAATTTTTGAGCCTAAGAAAAATCAAAGTTGGTGATTTTCTTATTGGAATTTTTGGGGGGGGAAAAGAAAAGGCCCAAAAACTATTTTTTTGTAGTAAAATGTGTAAAAATTTTTTTTTAAGATGGAGAAAAGAAGGTAAGTTTTGAATTTGAGGGACAAAAACTTTTAAAAACAATGAAAATAAATGTTTAAAAAAATTGATTATGTTCATGGAAAAATTGCCAGCGCCCAAATCATCAATGATAGGTGGTTTTGAAAATTTATTTTTAAAGATAGCATTAAATTTTTTTTGAATGCGTCCTCAATTTAGATGTGTTTAAAAGGGGGAAATTTCCGATTATGATTCCTAACCTGATTAATTTAAAAAAAAAAAAAACTTATTTCTTTAAAGCAGAATATTCCTTTTCCCAGAAATTTAATAAACTTTTTTCTAAAAAACCATATAAAATGTTATATCAGTTTTTTTGTAACCCCAAAAATGTTTGTTTGAATTGCCCTTTATTATTAAATTTTTTCTTTGATATTGTTTTTATTGCCCAAAAAATTTTAAAAAAAAATGAAAAAAAATTTTTCTTAATTTTAAAAAGGCATGATGAAGTGGGGTTAAATTTTTAAATTTTTTTTTGATTGGTAGAGAAAGGTTTTAATTTTTTGCCAAAAAAAGAACCCTTTTGATAGGTTTTTTTAAGATATATTGGGGTTTTAAAAAATTTTTTCAAAAAAGATTTTGCATAAATGGGGTTTTTCATTTTTTTTATCTTTGCTTTTTCCCGATTTTCATTTTTTTTCCCGGTTTGGGTTCTTTTATCAAATGTATTAAAAACCCCCTTTTCAAAAAAACTAATTTTAGCCGTATGGTAAGGAGTGTATATATTTGCCCTTTTAAAAAAAAGGGAAAAATGTTGGTTTTTTTTTTTATTAAATTTAAAAGGTGACTTAAAAAAAATTTAACCTGTTAGTTTAAAACAAATACCCTTTTTGGATCAAATTTCCCCACTACCCCAACTGAAAAAAAAAAAAAATTTAAAAAAAGAAAAGGAAAAACAGTAAAGGCTTATATTAATTTATAATGTACAAAATTTATCCATCAATTTGGTTCTTGAGAGGAAAAAAAGAGACTTTAAATGATGTTTTTGCCCTACAAGTCTGCTGCAGCCCTGGACCCGGGGGGTGAATGAGGCATTTAAACCCAACTCCAAAGGCAAATATTCTGGGGAGTTACTCTTGGAGGGAAGGTGAAAAAAAAGTATTCTGGAATTTGTAAAAGAAATTAAAAAATGAAAAAAAGTGTTTCCCTGTTGCGAAGTTGGGAAAAAAAGGGAAAAAAAAATTGACAGTAAAACGGCTTGGAACCCTTTTAAAAATGACCCCCAAAAAAAGAAATTTAATTGGATTTTATTTTTTTGTGTTTTGAGGGCCCCTCGACACAATGAGGTCATTAGGGCCTTTTGCATTTTATAGGTACCCGTAAAAACTCCAAGGAGGAGCAAAATTTTCCCCCGTTTTTTAAAAAAGGGGAAGAGAAAAATTTAAAAAAACAATATAAAAGGAAGGGGTTTCTTGAAAAAAAAAAAAACTTTAAGGGCCCCATAAAAACCAAATGGGTCAAAATAAATTTTTGGGGAAAAAACCCCGCTTAAAAAAAAAAAAAAGGGTAACTCTAAAAAAAAAAAAAAAAAATTTTTAAAAAAATTTTTATTTAAAAACAAAACAAAAAGGTTTAAAAAAATCTTTTTTTTTAAAATTTTTTAAAAGGATAAAACGACAAAAAACCTTTGGGATATAAATGTTTAAAAAAGGTTTTAATTGGGGAAAAAATAGAAGCACTTTAAAAAAGGATTTAAAAGGATTAAAAAGATTCCCCGGGGGAAAAATGGGAAAAAAATTTAAACCCCCTTTACGCTTCCGTAATTAAAAAAAGGAAAGGGTTTTTAAAAAAAGGGGGGGCAAAAAGGGGCATATGGCCTCCCCCAAATGGGTGCACATAAGGGGAGCATGCCCCCTTTACCCCTGGGGTGGATCCCCCCTCAGAAAAAAAATTTTGGGGCAATAAGTATCCCCAGGGGGTTGTCACGATGCCTCCTTTTTCTAGATTTGTATAAAAAAAAAGGGCCCCCCCCCACAAGTCCGAGGGCCGAGCTTTTTTTCGAGGGGGGTGGGGAAACCCTTTTCCGTGAGGTGGAAAAACCCCCCAAAAAAAAAACCCCCTTAAAAATCTAAAAACAACACCCAAATCGCCCCGGGGGGAGGGGGGCTGCCCCCTTGGGGGCCCCCTTTGGGCAGCCGTTTTTTCCCCCCAAAAACCCCGGGTGGCCGGAATCAGCAAAAGGCGACCCCGGGGTTTTTTAAAAAAATAAATTTTTTAAAAAATTTTTTGTGAATCTTTTTCACGGAGGATTCCCCGAGTGGTGGGGAAAATAACAGACATCAAGGGGAAAACCTGAGTAAAACAGAACGGTGACACCTTTTTAAAAAAATAGAGTTTAAAAAAAAAGGCATTGTTTAGCCTTTTAAAAAAACTGGAATTTCCCCCCCTTTGGAAATTTAAAAATTGGGGGTTTCCTTTCCCCCAAAAAAAAAGGGGAAACCCCCCCGGGGCCCCCCATTTTTAGTTCCTTTTTAAATTTTTTTAAAACCCCCCAAAGGGGTTGGAGGGTCATTAAAGGTTTCGTATAAAAAGTGTGGGGGGGGTCCCCCTTTAAAGGGGAAATTTGGGAAAATCCAAAAAAAGGCTTTTAGGTGGCTTTTTCTTGGGAGAAAAACTCGAAACCCCGGGGTTTTTGGGGGGGAGTTTTGGAGGGCCCTTTTCCCAAAAAAACAAAAAACCCATAGCTCCTTTATCCCCAACCCGGGCCCTTTTATACGCCTTTTTGGGTTTTTATCAAGAAAGGTTGGGGGGGTGAAAACGGCGATAGGAACCTGTGGCCCAAATTTAATTTGCCCTAAGTCCCCAAAAAAAAGGACCCCGGGAAAAAAGGGGGGGGAAACCGGGGCGGCACAGATTTTGACGATGGGTGGTACAAAACACCCTACCAGTGAATGCCAGCGGGGGGGCCCTTCAAATTTTTTTAAACCCCCCGGGGTTTGTGACCATAAAAAAAGCTCCCAAAAAACTGTTTTAAAATTGACCGGGCCCTATACGGGCCTCAAAGGTTTCCCCTTTAAAAACCCCCCGGAAAGGCCGTTTTTCCCCTTTTAGAAATTCAATACCCTTTATACACCCCGTTTTTGGTCTTTTTGGGGGGGGAAACCCCGTTATTTAAAAAAAAAATAAAAATCCCAGGGAATAACGCTCTCCGGGGGTGGAAAAAAAAATGGTTCATTTTAAATTTTGGGGGGCTTTTGTTTTCCCCAAAAATTTGGGGAAAAGGGGAAGTTTGTCTTGGCCGTTTAAAGGTAAAGCCACTATGCAGCCCCCATCCCAATTTTTGACAGTAAAATTTTTGCTTTTGCTTGTGGGCTCGAAAATGCAATAATTGGTTTTCATACAAAAAAAATGAAAAAAGGAAAAAACCCCGTTGTCACGTGTATTTTTGCAATAGCGAAAAAGTAAGTTTTAAAAAAAAAACCCCGGGGCCCCCCATTTTTTAAAAAAAAATTTGGGGAAGGTTTTTTTTAATTTTCCCCGGGAAATGTCTATCGAATAAAAAATTAGATAAAAAAAAAAAGGGAAAGGGTTTCCCGGGGAAACCCCCCAAATTTAAAAAAGGGGGTTTTTTAAAAAGCCTACCCCCGGGGGTGTCCCTAAACCCCTTCCCCCAAAAAAAAAAAGACAGCCAGGGGTTTTTTTGGGGAAAACGTCCAAAGCGCTCAAGGGGGAAAAAAAGGTATTCCCCCCGGGATCGGTTAGGGGAAAAACCCCCTTGATATTGGATTGAGAATTTCGGGTTTTTTGTAATATAAATTTTTTTTTGATCTTTTTTTTAATATTTTGCTTTTCAAATTTTTTAAGGCTATGGGGTTATAATATGGCTTAAATTTATTTGGGACTTTTTTTTTTGGGGGTAACGGTTTCTTGCCTCCCCCCGGTTGGGAAGCCCAGTTTCCCCAAAAAAAAAATTGGAAAAGGGTTTAAGGGGAAGCCCCGTCCCAGGGGAAAAATTTGGGGGAAAATTTTTAAGGTTATTTCCCGGGCCAAATTGTATTCCCCCCCTGGGCCGGGCATAGGTAAATTTTCCCCTTTTTTTAAAAAAGGGGGAAAAAATCCCCCCCCCGTTTTTGGCCCCCAAACCCAAAAAAGGGCTGATTTCGCTTATGCCCCGAACTCGTTTGAGAATCGCAGTGCAAAAATAGCGGCGAAAAATCGAGCCCCAAAAAATTGGGCCTTACGGGGGGGAGACAAGGAAACCCCTTAGAAAGAGGGGGGGGTTTTTATTTTAAAGGGAAATTTTTTTTTCCCCCTTTTTTTACGTTATTCCCCCCTTTGGTTTGGGGGGGGGAAATTGGGGGAAAAAAACTGTCTCCAAAAACCCTTTTTGCTTTCTCAATAAACGGCAGTCAAACAGTAGAATCCCGGAAAATTTTTTTTAAAATTTCCCCCGTTGGAGTCGATTAAAAAAGGGGAAAGGGCCTTTGACGGTTAAAAACCAAAAGGCACTTCCCCTTTTCCCCCCGGGGAAAGGACGGTGGGCGGGGGGGGATTTTTGGGGTAAAAACCCCCCCGCCGCTTTGCCCCGAAGTAAAAAACCGCCTTAAACGACGGGGGGAGAAGGGGGGTTTTTGAATACGGCGAGCTCGGGGAATTTTCCCTTTGCACGTTTTGACCAATTGGGGGAAAGGTTTTATGGGGGGAAAATTAATTTAAACAGAAAGGGGGAATGGGTCCTGCCAATAGGCCCAGTGGGCCTCCCAAAAGGGAAATGGGCAGGAACCGGGGCCCAAAAAGTTTTTTCGAAGGGGGAAAGGTTCCCTTTTAAAGGGAGAAGTGTGTTGGGTCCCCGGGGTTCCTTAAAACCCGGGGTTTTCCAACCAAAAAAAATCCCCTTTCCCTCCCCCTTTTTCCGTAAAAAGGGCCCCCCCCCAGGTTTTGGGTTTAAAATCCCCAAGTGTATGGGGGGGGAAGTTGTAAAAAACCTTTTTTTGGAACCGTTCCCCGGGGGGGGTAGTGACATTTGTTACCCCCAAAGGAGGGGGGGTTGACGCAAAACTTTGGGGGTCCGAAAAATATTAATTTTTTGAATATTTCTTCGGGGTATGCCCCACCTGCTAGCCCAAACAAAAAAAGGCTTTCGGGCGATTTCACCTCGTACCCCAAAGCAGGGTTGTCTTTTGGGGGGAGGTTTTGGGTTTCCCGAAACCCAAGATGGAAGATGAGGGGGAAGGGAAAAAATTTTTTTTTTTAAAATTTTCTACCAAAATAGAAAACCCCCACAATTCCTTTTTGTTGCGAAATTAAATTAAAATTTAAAATTTTGTTTCCTCCAAAAATTTACTTTTCCCTTTAATAAAAATTTGGGTTTAGGGGCCCTTTTTTGGGGGCCCCTTTCCTTTCCCCCCTCTCCTTGGGGGCCCCCCCTTCAAAGGGGAAAGGGTTGGGTTTTTTTTGGGGGACTGGGGGTCGGATTCCCTTTTTCCCAAAAGGGTTTTTTAAGGGCCCTTGACGCTTTTTTTTTATTTTTTTTCGGCGGGGCCCGTGGTCCCTTTTTTTTGGCCCCGTGGGATCGCCTTTTCGACTCAAAATGGGCCCCACGTAATTTATTTCCCCCAGGGGGGGCCGGGGTTTTTCCCGCGGGGGCCGGGGGTGTTCCCAGGAGGGCTCGGAGGGTTCCCCGAGGGGCCCCCCCTGGGTTAAGGTGGGGGGGGAGCTTAGGTGGGTTGTTTTGCCCCCATGACAATTTCGGCGACACCCTTTGGGTTTGGGGCGTTTTAAAACGGAAAGTCTCGAGCAGAACCCTGGCACAGGGCGCGATGACGTTTTTAGCGAGTTAATGCGCAAAGGCAATTGGGGACAGTTTAAAGTTTTGGTGACTATTGGCTGTATGATGTTTGAAAAACCCGGGCCTGAAGTGCGTATTTCCCTTTCTGCCGGGGGTAGAGATATTTTTTTCGGATTGAAACCCAGGGCTTTTTTTTTTACCCTTTCCCTTTGGGGCAGGCCCCGGGCCCCGGGAAGTGTGGCCCTTACAGTTTAGGAGAACTTCGGAAACTCAAATGGGGTTTCGTGAGTCTTTTTCCCCAATCCGCACAGGTCGGGTTACCCCGGATCGAGACGTTGCCCCAAATTCCCACACTGAAAAAAGCGCCTAGGTTAGGGACATAAAGGCCCCGGGCCCTGAGCAGTGGAAGCCTGCCGGACCCTTTGGAAGGGTTTTGGGTTGTCGCAAAAGTTAGGATATATGTGTCGTTTTTTTATCTTGTCCGTTCTTTTTGGTGCCAATACGGTCACTTCGGTGACGGGTTTAGGGGAAAGTCCCCACAGATATCCTCAAACTACGCAATCGGGTATAGCAAGTGCCACTCCCTGCAAAAATTGAGGGCCTGTGAGGTTCCACCTTTACCCGGGTTTTGAGACTTTGCTCGTGCCATCAGCATTTTTTTTTTTTGATTTCGTCCGACTGTGCTACACCATTTATCACTCTTTTTGAGGATAAATGGGCTTATCGCTTTAGACTTTTGTTTTCCCCTGCTCGAGACATTTCCAAAACGGGGCTGGGGCCTCACCACTTCCCCGGGCCTTTTCTCGATGGGCTGGCGGCCCTTAACCATTTCCACCTTTATCAATATCGGCCCGTGAGGGGGCCCGGGGGGGTGAGTTGCCAGCAGGGTTTTACGTACGAGCCGCGGAGACAATTTATCGGCCCTGCCGTATTTGGGGACAAGGATAGGGTAGCGGCCCCCCACATATCCCCGCCGGGGATCAAGGTGTTGGGGCCTCATAGGACGGGAAGTGAATGGGAAATCGGAAGGAAGGGAGAGGCCCGGTGCTGGAAACCTTTGGGGGACGGTATTGGGCCGAAAAGAAAGGGGGGGCGGTTCGAACACCGGGGTGGGTACCCCTCGTGGGCCCGCTGGGCAAAGGGGGGGGGCGAACACCGGGCCTTGCTCGGTACGAGTCGTCTCTACGGTAAACCCACCTCCCCTCGTGGTGACACCCCCCCCGCATGGGGGGCCCCCAACTCCCGTCACAGGGGGTAGTGTTGGGGGGGTTTTTCCCGGACCTATTTTCCCTCGGGGGTGGCTTTTGTCGCGAAAAAAAACGCGAAGTTTTTGCGATGGAAGCTATGAGGCCCCCAACGGGGGGTAGTCGGAATATCACTGTCTCCCAAAAAAGTCTGAGAATACACAAAGACGGTTTTAAAATTTTTAATGATTTAGGGTACTATTCTCTGGACATAATGTTTTTCTCCGTTATTTTTGGGTGTTTGATGTTGGGGGTTTGGGGAAAAGCTTGCGTAACAGTGAAGGCTTGGCTTTGGGTTTATTTATACAGTAGGGAAGGATGGAGCTGCACTTTCCTAGAAAGGTGCGTTCTCACGTTGAGGAATTGCGGACTGTAGAGGGTATGGTCTACTGCAATTCTGTTCAGACTGTTTAGAGGTGATCCTCTCCACATTTGTGCCTGTGATGATTGCAAATCTGGGGCCACAATAGGGGATTAAGACATGCAGCACAGGTTACACCACTGGTTCTATCCGGGCTCATAGGAGCACTTTTCATTGCTTCCTGTTGTTGAAAGTCTCAAGCTTGAATCCAGGTACGGATTGATGAACAAGCAGGGCCGCACTGTTGCGCTCAAAGAGAAAAAAAGAAAGGCACCCGTTTTTCACAAAAAGATTTTTCCCTCAAGAAACATTTTAAACGAAGTGACAACCCTTGGGAACCCGCAAATGATGATTAATAGGACTCGATCCATCTGTAAGGCTAACCCCAAGCAAAAGGGTGTCAGTTTCATCTGCGTTTGTTGGGCCTTTCCGTCGAAAACCCCCTGGGCTTAGCCAGATATGTGATGCCTCCTATCCTATCTTCGGGGGGGTTAAAACTATACTCTTAAGAGCTATAATCCATTTCGTCAGGAGGCCTATGCACACGGGATCCACACTTGTACAAATACTCAGATGGGACAGAAGAGTCCTTAAAGCTGGTGGGCAACCCACTGTGGAGACACATGTTCCATGTACAAAAATGTGACTTCAACATTCATTTTAAAGTCCACATACATTCCCTAGGAGCGGGAAAGTTTTGGGGATAAAATAGATGAAAACTCAGACAAGGGAAAACAAAGATTGGATCTGAATACTCCGGTCCCAAGGTCAGTCCTCTTGGTTATAGTCCCCAACAACCCCTGCACTGTACTCATAAACAGATTTGCATCTGGTATACGGGGACTATAAGCTCGAGTGCCAGGTTACCCCTTTAACTTTCTTGCTCCGGTTTAAAAGTATTTTTAAATGTATTTTTACTTCCTTACGATTTAAAAAGTGATTATTGTTTTTAATAGTGTTTTATTGAGCTCCAGGGGAAAAAATTTGGGGGTTGTTCGTGGTATTTAGCTGAATAAAGTGAAATTTGGTTTGGTGAAAATTTTGTGTCTCCGCCGCCATCTTGAATAGCCCCCGTTGGGTTTTTTGGGAAGTTAAGATTTGTGTACTTTTTTTGGGGTTTTTGGTTTGATAAATATTATTGTTAGGGGGGCTTCACCTTCTAAAAAAAGTGGTCTAAAGTGATTGTGGGTGCTTTAATTTTTGGGGATTTTTTGGGTTTTTGTGTCCTTTTAGGGCCGTGGAGATAAGGTTTTCTGGTGATCAACAAATTTTGAAATTTAAAAAATTTTTGTTTTTGGTATTTAGTTAGGGGTTTAAAAAGGTATTTTAGGTAGCTTTTAAAATAGTACTACAAGCTATAAAAATTTGGGTAGGTGTTTACTAGGTTTTTTCTTTTAAATTGTGTTGAAATCAAGAGTAATTGGCTGGATTGTGTATTTGGCTTTGTTTAGAAATAATTGGGGAAATTTGGGGAATAGTTAGGGGGAACTTTCATAGGTAAACTAAGGAGTGTTGCTAGGGGAAAGGGTTTCTGTAAAATTTTAGACAGATAGGTCGACTAATAAAAAGGTTATTTAAGGAAAAAGGTAGTGGGACTTTAATTTTTTAGGCTATTTCAGAGGTAGTTTTGTTAATAGGAGTTTTTGATGGTTTAGAGAGTTTAGGGTTTAAATTAAAATTTCATTAATCGTTAGGAAGGGCTTATTGCAGGAATTATCAAAAATTTGGGTTTAAAATTGGTTTAGATAAATGTATTTGTTGTTTTGGGCTTTAACTATTTTCTGTGTTTTCAGCCACTTTAAAAGGGTTTTGTTTATAGTACTGTTTTTTTGTTGTTGAGGGGGAATTTATTTAAAATTAAAGTTTTAACTAGGTGGGAGGAGTGTTTTAAAGTAGATTTGTTGAGATCGGTTAGTAAATTTTTGAGATAAGTTAACTTTTTTGAATAGTGGACTTGTAATTTTTGGGGAGTCTGTGTAGGATTTTTAAAAATATCAGGTTAATAGTTGTGCTAGAGGTTTATTTCATTTAAATAAATTTTGTGAGTGTTATTAGGGGTTTTTAAAGAAAAAATTTGGTTTAAATTGGGTTTTAAATATTTTTTGGATATTGTTTTTTTATTTAAATTTGCTGGACTTGTAAATTTTTTTTTAAGTAGGTGATAGGAATTGTTAATATCTTTTTAACGTTAGTGCTAGAGGTTTTTTTCATCTAAATTAAAGTTTTAGGTGTTATAGGAGTTTTAAAGAGAATTATTAAATTTGTTAAATTTTTTTGGAAATTGTTGTTTTTGAAAATTGCTGGATTTTAAATTTTTTTTTTTTTTCGGGAAATTGAATGGGAAATTGTTAATTCAGGTAACTTTAGTGCTAGATTTTTTACTTCTTTTAAGTTAAATTTGTAGAGTGTTATTAGGTAGCTTTTAAAGTAAGAATTGTTGAGAAGGATAACTTTTTTTTAAATAGGTCGTTTTTGTGTGTGTTTCTACAAATTTTGTTCCGGGGGTCTATTGTTCAGATTTTTTTAAAAGGTTTATTAGGAACGAGAAGGGGGAGAAGAGAACGCCGCCGTTTGGGACCCCCAAAAGGGGGGGTGAGGCCTCCCAGTCTTTTCGACTGGATGGGTTTGGATTCCCCGCCTTTGGTTTTTTCCCCCGGGACCACCCACCTGGGCTGAGCGGGAGGGATTTGGAAAAGAGGGGAATTAGCGAGGACGAGGAGGAAAGGTTTTGGGGTCACTGCGAGGGGGAAAGATGGCGGGGTGTCTCCCGATCCAGGGCGGGGGGGCGTGTGTCGCGGACCTGGAGCGCCGATCAGCAGCTTGGTAAAGTCCAAGGGGGGGGCCCACTGTGGCGAGGCGAATCCCCCACTCCGCTTTGCTGAGATTGGAGGATTTTTGGGGGGAAAAGACTTTTGAGGGGTGGCCCTTTCCTGAAGGGCCGGTTCGCGGGAGGGGGATAGGAGGAGGTGGGGGGCTGTTGGGGGAGGTGGGGCGACTGTGTTTTCTGGTTTTAGGTTGGGGCCCGGGAGGGGCCGGGGGGAACAGGCGATGGAGATGGCGGGGGAGAGAGTAGCGGGCGAAGGCGCCAGGAAGGGGGGGGGGCCACTGCCACCAGGCCTTCGAGGATCCCAAGCTGTCTGGAAGACGGAAGGTCGTGGAGCGCCCCAAGGCCCTCTCTTCTTCCCTGAGGATGAAAAATCGGAGCAGACCAGCCAGCAGACCAAGGAGAAGCCCTGGCGTATTAACCCGGGGAGCGGGGGGATAATTATTTTTAAAATATTATTATTTGTGTTTGGGGGCCCCTCGACACAATGAGGTCATTAGGGCCTTAGCATTATATGGGTACATTGAAAAATCCCACGGGAGAAGACGAATTTTACCTGTTTATAAAAAAAGGTGAAGAGACAAAATAAAAAATACAATAAAAAAAGGAATGGTTCTAAATTGAAAAAAAAAAAATCATTTTGAGGCACTTATATTATACTCAAAGGGCTCAAAGTACAATAGAGTAAAAAAAACCTGCTAAAAAAACCCAGGTGTATCACTCTAAAAAAAAAACAAAAAAACATATTAAAACAATAAATTTTTTAAAAAGAAAAAACTAACATTTAAAATAATCATTTTTTTAAAAGTTTTTTTAAAAGGGATAAAACGAAAAAACAAAAACTTTAAAAGTATACTACAATGTTAAAAAGGTCTCAATTGAATAAAATCCAGAGGCCCCACTTTAAAATGACCAAATGGCTTTAAAAAAAAGATTCGCCTGGCGTATAAAGGGAGTAAAACAAATAAACTCCTTCAGCGCTGTGGTAAAAAAAAAGGAAGGTCCCCTTTTAAAAAACGGGGGCCAGGCAAAATGGGGCATCCTGCGACACTCCCCCAAAAAAGTGGTGCACATAAGGGGCATCGCAAAGTTCACACACTGGGGTGGATCCCCCCCAGAAAAAAAACTAGGGGTAAATAAAGTATCCCCGCGCGGACTCTCGTCCGATACCTCCTCTCTTCTAATTTTCGTTAAAAGAGACCCCATCGCACACACCGCCCCCTATGCCCGCAGTTTGTTCTGAGCGGGGGGTCGAGACCCACTGCTCGTGCCAGGTGCTTTAAGACCCCACGCCGAACAAAAACCCTTTAAGGGTCAAAAAAACATGACACCCAGCCCCCTCAGGAGGGGGCGTGCTGCCCCCTTTGGGGCCCCGGGTCAGCCAGTTCATTCCCTGAAAGCCGGCGTGACCCAGTAATCCCAAAAGGCGAGCCGGTGTTTTTAATGAAAAAATTTTTAAAATTTTTGTGAATCACTGCACGAGGGATTCCAGGGTTTGGTGTGGCAATGCCAACAGAGCACTCATGGAATCCGTGCAGATGAGAACAGAACGGTGACACTTACGATAAACAAAACATAGAAAATTTAAAAATGGCATATAGTTCAGCCGTAAAACAGGGATTCCCGGGTAGGCAAATTTAAAATTGGATCCTTCCACAAAAAAGCGCACCCCCACGGAGGCCCCGCATTTTGAGCCCCCGTTAAATGCGTTTAAACCCTCGAAAGGGGTTCGAGGAGCTCATTAAAGGTCCTCTCGTATAAGAAGTGTGGGGGGGGTTTCGTTTTTAGGGAACTTGGCAAGATCAAAAATGGCATTGAGGTGGGTATTTTCCCGGGGGGAAAAACCCCCCGGGGATGTGGGGATGCCTTTGGCGGGCCACCCACACGTGTCAAAAACCGATACTTGATCCAACCGGCCCTTGTATACGCCATTTGGTTTTATACAAGACACGGTTAGGGGGATGAAAACAGGCGAAGGCAACATGCTGCCCCATACAATGAAGTTTCGACACTAAGATCCAAAAGATAGGACCGCCGGTAAGAAAGAGGGGGCTCACCGGCGTGGCACAGATGCTGACGACTGGATGGTACGAAAGGCCCCAGTAGCCAGTCGAATGCCAGCATGGGGGACACTATCTAGCATCTTTAACGCCGAGGGTTAGCTGACCATAAACAAACCCCCGATCTATTTAGATCTGACCGGGCCCCTTACAGGCGCAAAAGGGTTTCCCCCAAAATCAGCCCCCCAGGACCGGCCGCAACCCCTTTGAGAAATTCAAACCCTTGATACCCTCGCTTTGGTCTTTGATGTGGGGGACCCTTAGTTTTTTAAAACAAATAAAAGTCCCGGGAACCAAGCTCTCCGAACTGGTAAAAAACATGGGGTTTATTTAAAATATTGGGGGCTTGCTGTATTCGCGTAAACTGTTGGGAAGTGGACTACCGCTCTTGGGCCCCTGAGAAGGTAAAAACCACTATGCTGCCCAATTCCCCAGATTGTTGACAGCTAAATTTTATCTGACTTTGCTCTGTGGGGACTCGATGAACTGCAATAAATTGCGTAGTCATCACAAAAAGAAAAGAACGAAAAGGGAAGCGCACGTTGTCTACGATGCTATTTATCGAATAGCGAAAAAAGAAAAGTTAAAATACTACCCTGAGGCACCCATTTTTTGAATAAAATCATCGGGTAAGGTGTTTTTAACCTTACCCCCGGAAGTGTCTATCAGACAAAAAATTAGATATAAAAATAGGGAGGTTCCCCCGGGAAACCCCCAAATTTTAAAAAGGGTTTTTAAAAAAGCCGTCCGCCCCGGTGGGTCGTAAGCCTTTCCAAATCAAAGAAGACAGCCAAGGGTGCTGTTTATGGAGGAAAGCGTCACGAACAGCAGTTCAAGGGAACAAGGTGATCCACCGTGGATCGGTTTCGGGGAAAGCCCCAAATTTCTATTTGGGTAGAAAAATTTCGGGATTTTTAGATCCATATAAATCTTTTTTTGATCATTTTCCTTTAAAATTTTTAAAAACAACTAGTAAAAGGGTATCGGGCTATAGCAGTTGGCTCTAATTTTCCTTGCCCTTTTTAATTGGGATAACGGGTTGCTTTCTCCATAGTGTTGGGAATTGACGAGATTTCCCAAACACAATTGTAGAGGTTAAAAGGAAAAACCCGTCCAGCAGGGGACGTTGGGGCAAAAATTTTGTAATGGATATCTCCGGGCCAGAAGTTGTATTTCCCCCCTGGGACAGGGCATAGGTAAATTTCCCCCTTTTTCTAAAGGGGGGGTTATAATCCCCCCCCCGACTTTTGGGCCAAAAACAATATAAGGCCTCGATGCTGCGCTTATGCACCGCGAACTGTTAGAGTAGTCGCATGCTAAAAAAATAGCGGGAACATCGACCCAATACATTGGCGACCCCCACGGGGGAGGAGGGCAAGCGAACCGTTAGACATGGGGGCAGGTAACATTATGGTTTTTGTTACCCAATAATTTACTATATTGTCCCCAAACCCTTTGTTGTGGGGTGGTAATTGTAAGGGTAGAAATAAATGCTCCAAGAATCTCTTCTTTTCTCGAATCCCCGGGGAGCTCGAGCCTTTGAATCGGGAAATTTTTTAATTCTCCAAAGTTGGGCGTCGATGAAAGAGGCGAAGGGCCTTTCGACGATCAGAAACAGCCACCCACACTTCTCGTTCCACCAGGGAAAAAGGACGGTGGCGGGATTTAGGGATAGAAGCACTCGCCGCCGCGATGACCCCTCGAATAAAATCCCGCCTTTAAAAATCGACGTCGGGGAATGGGGTTCGTCGAGACGGGGACTCGCGGAATTTATCCCCGTTTGCACGTTTTGACCCATTGGGGGTTTTCCCGCTGTACTGGGAGGGTCTTCAAAATGGTGAAGCAGAAAAGGGGTATGTCACTGCCCTAGGTCCCAGTGGACCCCCCAAAGGAAAGTGGGCGCGATCCCGGGCTACAAAATGTTAGGTCGTGGCGAGGGGTAACCCCTTAAAAGGTAGAGAAGTGTGCTGGGGTCCCGGGGTTCTTAACCAGGTTTTCCCCAGACAAAAATACCCCTTCCCTCCCCCCACGTGCGTCAGTGATATTTGGGCCCCCACACCCGGTTATGCGCATTAAGTCCCCCCAAAATTATAGGGGGGGGAAATTTTATAAAAACCCTTGGAACACGGGGCTCCCGGTGGGGGTTAAAGGACTATTTTACCTCCCAAAGGGAGGGAGACTCTGACAGCAATCACTTGGAGTCAAAACGATATTTAAAAATTTTGGTGATATTATTGCTTGTGCGAATATAGCCCAAAATCCGCGCCCCATCAAAGAAAAAGGGTTGTCGGGACGATCACATCGTACCCACGAAGCATCGGGGTTTTTCATTTGGGCGGAGGTGGGTCTCCTGCAAACACAAGATGGAAGGATGCAGGGGAAAAATTTTGTTTAATTCATCTACACGGAATAGAAAACCCCCACAATTCCATTGTAGTGGTCATAAATTTGTTAATATAATATTTTGTTATCACGCAAAACCTGTCACTATCCCTTTAAAAAAAAAATTGGTTTAGGGCCTTTTTAGGTCCCTTTTCCTTTCCCAGCTCTCCTGGATCCCGCTTAGGGGGAGGGGTTGCTTTTTTTTGAGAGACTGGGGGAGTCGGATCTTGCCGAAGGCTTTTTAAAAGGCCTTCGACCTTCTTAATTTTATTTATTTCGGCGGTCATCGCTGGTCCCTTTTTCAGGGACCCGTGGGATCGCCCTTTAAGGCCCACCTGTTTTGCCATCACCCGGGCTTGGTGGCCCGAGGCGAGAAAGGCGACTCAACGTGGGCCGTAATTTATTTCCCCGAGGGGGGTCGGGGGTTTTTCCCCCCCGGAGGGCTCGGGGGGTGTTCCCGAAAGGGGGGCTCGGGAGGGTTCCCCGAGGACCCTCCCGGGTGGTCAGGTGGGGGAGAGACTTAGGTGGGGAGTTGTGCCCCTACGACAAATTTTGGGACACTTGGTTGGCGCGTTTTCAATACGGATGTCTGAGCAGGACCAATGGCACAGGTCGGATGAGTTTTTAGCGAGATTAACTGCGCAATGGGAATTACAGTTAAGTTTTGGGGACTTCGGGTTATTGAGTTTGGAATCCGGGGCCCCGATAGATGGTATTCCTTCGTGCCTGGGGGATATGAGATATTTTTTTCGGATTGAATTCCAGGGCTTTTTTTTCTACCTTCCATTTGGACGGCCCGAGACCAGGAAGTGTGGACCCTTACAGTTTTTGCAGAATTCGGGGACTCACATGGTGTTTCGTGAGCCTTTGTCCCAATCCCCCACAGGTCGGCTTACCCGGCATCCCGCGAAGCCCAAATTCCCGACACTGAAAACAGCGCCTGGATTAGGGCAACGGGCCCGGGCCGAGCAGTGGAAGCCTCTCGGACCTCCTTTGGAAGGGTAGGTGCGCAAAAAAATTAGGAATATGTGTCAGTTTTTTTATCTTTTCCGTTCTTTTTTGGTGCCAAAACTACATTCGGTAGTGTTTAGGGGAAAGCTCCTCACAGATATCCTCAATGTCACGCAGGAGGGCCCTAGCAAGTACCCTCCCTTAAAAATTTAGGAACCTGTGAGGTTTTCCCCTTCACCCCCAATATGAGATATTGCTCGTGCCATCAGCAGTTTTTTTTTATTGATAGTCCGAGTGCTACACCCCTTTTTCCCTTTCGAGGTAAATGGGTTAAATGCTTTGACTTTTTTTTTTCCCCTGCTCGAGACATTACCAGAAAACGGGGTGGGGCCCCACCCCTTTGGACCCTTTTCCATCGATGGGCTGGACGGCCTTAACCCTTTCCACCCCTTATCAATATTACGGCCTGTGAGGGGCCGGCAGTGAGTTGCCAGCGGGGTTTGACAGTACGATGCCAGCGGAGACAATATTATCGGCCATCCCCGTATTTGGGGGCAAGGATAGGGTAGCGGCCCACACATATCCCTCGCCGGGGATCAAGGTGCTTGGGCCTCATAGGCCCGAGAAAGTGAATGGGAAATCGGAAGGAAGGCAGAGGCCCGGTGCTGGAACCTTCGGGCGACTGGTATCTGGGCCGAAAAGAAGGGGAGGCGGTTCGAACACCGGGGGGGGTACCTCCTCGTGGTCCCCGGGCAACGGAGGGAGGGCGAAGCACCGGGCTTGCTCGGTACGAGTCGTCTCTACGGCTAAACCCCACCTCCCCCTCGTGGTGACACCCCCTGCATGGGGGACCTCCAACTCCTGTACACAGGTGGATAGTGTTATGGGGGGGTTTTCCCCGGGCCAATTTCCCTCGGGGTGGCTTACGTCGCGAAAAGCGCGAAGCTTATGTGCGATGGGAAGCTAGTGAGGTCCCAGATCGGGGGTAGTACAGGAATAAACACTGTCTCCAAGAAAGTCTGAGAAATACACAAAGACGGTAAGACATATTAATGATTCAGATACTATTCTCTGGACACGTAATGATTCATCTCCGTCTATTGTTGAGTGGTTTATGTTGGTGAGTTTGGGAATGCTTGCGTAACAGTGAAGGCTTGGCATGGTTCATTTATCACAGTAGGGAAGGATGAGAGCTGCACTTTCCTACTGAATGGTGCTGTTCTCACTGTTGAGGAATTGCGGACTGTCGAGGGTATGGTCTACTGCAGATATCTTGTTCAGACTGTTCAGAGGTGATCCTTCCACATTTGATCCCTGTATATTGCCAAAAATTCCGGCCACAATGGGGGGGATTAAGACAGCGATCACAGGTTACCCCAAGGGTTTTCTATCCGGGTATAGGAGCACTTGTCGTGCACCCTGTTGTGTGTAAGTCTCAAGTTGAATCCAGGTACGGATTGATAAACAATAGGCCGCACGTGCGCTCAAAGAAAAAAAAGAAAGGGCAGCCAGAGTTCCGAAAATCATTTCCCCAAGAAACAATAAACGAAGTGACAACCTTGGGAATCCAAAAAATGATGATTCAATTAGGACTCAGATCCTTGCAAAGGGAGACCCTAAAGCAAAAGGGTGTCTTTCATCTGCTGTGTTTTTGGGGCCTTTTCCCGTCAGAAAACCCCCGGGGTTACCCGATCTGTGATGACCCCCTATCCCTATCTTTAAAGGTAAACATCTTGAAAAGAGCTATGATCCATTTCGTGGGGGATGGCATACTGCACACGGGATCCACACTGTGTAAAATACTCGATGGGACAGAAGAGTCCTTAAGCTGGGGGGCACACTGTGGCAGATCACTTTTTCCCCAAAGTACAAAAGAACTTGTGACTTCAAAATTATGTAGTCCACTACAATTGCCTAGGGCAGGAAGTGTTGGGGTCAATCAAGTGCAAATCTCAGACAAGGAAAAAAGATCTGGGGTCTGAAGTCTCCGGTGCCCCGTGGGCAGTCCCCTTTTGTTATAGCCCCAACATATCCCCCATCACTTCTCATGAACAGATTTTCATTGGGATCTGGACTATAAACTCGATGCCAGGTTACACCTAACTTTCTTGCTCCCGGTTTTTTTTTAAAATATTTTAAGTGCTATTTTTACTTCCTTACGATTTAAACTGTGATTATTGTGTTTAAAAAGTGTTTTATTGAGCTCCGAGAGAAAATTTGGGTTTATTCGTGGTTTTTTAGGCTAAAATAAGAGTGAAATTGTGTTTGGTGAAATTTGTGTTCGCCCCCATTTGAATGCACCTGTTGGGTTTTTGGAAAATTAAGTTTGTTTTACTTTTTTTTGGGGTTATTGGTGATAAATTTTTTTGTTAGGGGGGGGTTCACCCCTTTTAAATAGTGGGCTAAAAATGATTGTGAGTGCTTAATTTGTGGTATTTGTGTTTAATTTTGTCCTTTTTTTGGGGCCCTGGGATAAAGGGTTTTTTTGGTGATCAACAATTTTTAAGTTAAAAAAAAAGTTTTTTGGTTTTTGTTAGGAGTTAAAATAGGTATTATTAGGGAGCTTAGAACTAGTAAAACTAAAAAATTTTGGGTAGGTGTTTATAGGTTTTTTTGGTAAAATTTTTTTTGGGAAATCAAGGTAATTGGCTGGATTTTTGAATTTTTGGGTTTGTTGGAAATAATTGGAATTTTGGTGAAAAGTTAGGGGTAACTTGCATAGGGGAAAACTAAAAGAGTGTTGCTAGGAAGGTTTTTGTAAAATTTTAGACAAAGGTCGTCAAAAAAAGTTATTTTAAAGGGAAAAAAATGAGTGGGACTTTTAAATTTTTTTAGGCTATTTCAGAGGGAGTTTTTTTAATAGTGAGTTAGTTTGAAGGTTTTGAGAGTTTAGGCATTTAAATTAAAGTTTCATTACATCGTTGGGAAGGGCTTAGTGCAGGAATTATCAAAATTGGTTAGATTTTGGGTTGAGATAAGTGTTTTTGTTGTTGTGGACTTTAACTATTTTCTGTGTTTTCAGCCACTTCTAAACAGGTATCTGTTTATAGTACGTTATTTTTGTTTTTAGAGGTTACATTTATTTAAATTAAAGTTGTAATAGGTGGTAGGAGTTTTTAAAATAGGATTTGTTGAGATCGGTTAGTAATTTTTGAGATAAGTTAACTTTTGTGAAATTTGTGGACTTGTAAATTTTTCAGGAGTCTGTGATAGGATTGTTAAATATCAGGTTTAAAAGTTAGTGCTAGAGGTTTATTTATTTAAACTAAAGTTGTAGAGTGTTATTAGGAGCTTTTAAAGTAAAAATTGGTTAATTCGGTTAAATAGTTTTTTGAGATATTGTTATTTTAGTTAATTGCTGGACTTGTAAATTTTTTTAAGTAGTTGTGATAGGAATTGTTTTAAAAAATCAGTTTAACTGTTTAGTGCTAGAGGTTTATTTTATCTAAATTAAAGTTGGTAGAGTGTTATAGGCAGCTTTTAAAGTAAGAATTAGTTAAATTTGTTAATAGTTTTTGAGAAATTGTTGTTTTTGTAATGCTGGACTTGAATTTTTTTTTTTTTCAGGAAGGGTTTAAAAGGAATTGTTAAAAATCAGGCTAATGTTAGTGCTAGAGGTTTACTTTTATTTAAAATTAAAGTTGTAGAGTGTTATTTAGTAGCTTTTAAAGTAAGAATTGTTGAGAAGGATAACTATTTTTTGAGATAAGGGGTTTTGGTGTGCTCCGTTTCTACACAAGTTTGTTCCAGGGTCTATTGTTGCAGGATGTTTTTTTAAGGTTATTAGGAACGAGAAGGGGGAGAAGAGACGCCGCCGTTTGGGACGCCCAAAGGGGGGGTTGAGGCCTCTCCAGTCTTTCGACTGGATCGGATGGACTCCGCCTTTGGTGTTTACCCCGGGGGGACCCCACACCACCTGGGCTGAGCGTGGAGGGACTTGGAAAGAAGAGGGAATTAGCGAGGACGAGGAGGAGAAGGTTTTGGGGTTCACTGCGAGGAGGAAGACGGGCGGGTGTCTGCCGGATCCAGGGGACAGCGGTGTGTGGGCGGACTGGAGCGCCGTCAGCAGCTTGGTGAAGTCCAAGAGGGCGGTCACTGTGGCGCAGGCGGAGATCCTCCACATCCAGCGTTTCTGAGATTGGAGGATGTTTGGAGAGACTTTCTGAGGAGGTTGGCCTTCCGAAGGGCCGGCTTCGCGGGGGAGGAGATAGGAGGAGGTGATGGGACTGTTGAGGAGTTGTGGGGCGACTTTTGTTTTCTGGTTTTAGGTCTGAGGCGGAGAGGGGCCGAGGGGAGGATCAGGCGATGGAGATCGGCGGTGAGAGAGAGCTACGCTGCGAAGGCGGCCAGGAAGTCGGGGGGGCCACTGCCACCAGGCCTTCCGAGGACTCCCAAGCTGTTCTGGGAAGACTGGAAAAGGGTCGTGGAGCGACCCAAGGCCCTCCTCTTCTTCCCTGAGGGTGAGAAAAACGGAGCAGACCCGCCAGCAGACCAAAGGGGAAAACTCCTGAGCGCTATTACCCTGGAGCGGTGGGGATCAATTAATTATTATTATTATTTGTGTTTAGAGGCCCATCGACACAATGAGGTCAAATTTGGGCCCTTTGCATTATATAGGTACATTGTAAAATCTCCAAAGGAGAGAGACAGAATATTCACCTGTTTATATAAAAAGGTGAAGAGACAATATAAAAATACAATATAAAAGGAATGGTTCTCAATATGAGAAAAAAAAAATCATTTGAGGCACTCTATATTAGTACTCAAATGGGCTCAAAGTACAATAGATGAAAAACCTGCTAAAAAAACCACAGGTGTATCACTCTAATAAAAAAACAAAACAAAATATTAAAACAATATATTAGTTAAAAAGACAAAACTAACATTTTTAAAATAATCATTTATTAAAGTTTGTTAAATGGTTTAAAACGACAAAACAAACACATTAAAAGTATACTACAATGTTAAAAAGGGTCCTAAATATGAGATAAAATCCAGATGAGCCACTTTATAAAAGTGACTCAAATGGCATTAAAAAGATTCGCCTGGCGTATAAAATGGAGAAAAACAAATAACTCCTTCAGCGCTGTCGCGTAATAAAAAAGAAGGTCACCTTTAAAATCAAGGGCCAGGCGAATGGGGGCATACCTGCGACACTCCACCAAAATGTGGTGCACACTAAGGGGAGCATCGAAAAGTTCACACACTGGAGGTGGATCCCCTCTCAGTAAAAAAACTATGGGTCAATGAAGTATGCCCGACGCGGACTCTCGTCACGATGCCCTCCTCTCTTCTAGACTTTCGTATAGAAGAGAGCCATCGGGGACAACACCGTCCCTGATGGACCGCAGCTTGTTCTGAGCGGGGGTCGAGACCCACTGCTCGTGCCAGGTGCGTAAAAACCCCACGCCGAACAAAAACCCTTAAGGTCTAAAAACATGACAACCCAGACTCGCCTCAGGAGGCAGGCGTGCTGCCTCCTTGGCCGCCTGGTCAGCCATTTCATTCCCTGAAAGACCGGCGTGCCCAAAGTAATCCAGCAAAAGGCGAGCCGGTTTTTTTTAATAAAATCAATTTTAAAATTTGTTCGTGAATCATCTGCACGAGAGGATTCCACAGTAGAGTGTGGACAATGCCAACAGAGCACTCATGGAATCCGTGCAGATGAAACAGAACGGTGACACTTACGATATACAAAACATAGGGGATTTAAAAATGGCATATAGTTCAGCCGTAAAAACACTGGATTCACCAGGTAAGAGCAAATTTAAAATTGGATCCTTCCACAACAAAAGCGCATCCCACGGGGGCCCCCGCATTTTGAGCCATCCGTATAAATGCGTTTAAACCCCAAAAGGGGGTTTTGCGAGGAGCTCATTAAAGGTCCTCTCGTATAAGAAGTGTGGGGTGGTCGCTTTAGGGAATTTTGGCAAGATCAAAATGGCATTGAGGTAGGCGTATCTTCCAGGGAAAACTCGACCTGGGGATGTGGGGATAGCCTTTGGCAGGCTACCCCACACGTGTCGAAAACCGATAGCATCCTGATCCCAACCGGCCTTGTACTACGCCATTTGGTTTCATACAAGACACGGTTAGGGGATGAAACCCCAGGACGATAGGCAACATGCTGCCCCAAAACAATGAATTTTACGACACGTAAGATGCCAAAAAGATAGGACCGCCGGTAAGAAAGAGGGGGCTCACCGGCGTCGGCACAGATGCTGACGAACTGGACTGGTACGAAAGGAAACCATTTAGCCAGTCGAATGCCAGCATGGGGGACACTATCTAGCATTTTTAAAACGCCGAGGGTCTAGCTGATCCATAAACAAAGCTCCCGTAATCTGTTTTAGATCTGACCAGGGCCCTATACAGGCGCATCAAGGTTTCCCATCAGCACCCCAGGACCGGCCGCAAACCCACTTTGAGCAAATTCAATACCTTGATACACCTCGCTTCAGGTCTTTGATTGGGGGATCCACGTTAGTTTAAAATCAAATAAAAGTCCGGGAACCTAACGCTCTCCGAGACGGGTAAAAGAACATGGTTCATTAAACTATTGGGGACTTGCTGTTTTCCGCGTAATCTGTGGAAGTGGACAACCGTCGTCTTGGCCGCTGAGAAGGTAAAGCCACTATGCGATGCCACACCCAAACAATTGTTGACAGCAAATTTGTATCTGACGTTCAGCTCTGTGGAGACTCGATGAACTGCATAAATTGCGTAGTCATCCACAAAAAAGAAATGAACGAACAGGTAAGCGCACGTTGTCTACGATGCTATTTATCGCAATAGCGAACAACGTACAGCTTAAAATACTACCCTGAGGCACCCATTTTCTTGAATAAAAATCATCGGATAAAGGTTTGTTGTTTTAACCTTACCCGGAAGTGTCTATCAGGCCCATAAAATTAGATATAAAAATAGGGAGGTTCCCACGGAACCCCCAATTAAACAGGGTTTTTAAAATGCCTACCGCCAGTGGTGTCGTAAGCCTTTCCAAATCAAAGAAGACAGCCAAGAGGTGCTGTTTAGGGAGGAAAGCGTCACGAACAGCATTTCTCAAGGCGAAACAAGGTGATCCACCGTGGATCGGTTTACGGCGAAAGCCACATTGCATATTTGGATAGCAGATTGCGGGATTTAGATACCATATAAATCTTTTATTGATATTTTCTCTAATATTTTGCATACACAACTAGTTAAGGCTATCGGTCTATAGCTAGTTGGCTTTTAATTTATCCTTGCCACTTTTATATATTGGGATAACGGTTGCTTGCCTCCATAGTGTTGGGAATTGACGAGATTCCCAAACACAATTGTAGAGGTCTAAGAGGAACGCCCGTCAGCAGGGGACATTTTGGCCGCAACATTTCGTAATGGATATCATCCGGGCCAGAAGTGTATTGCCCGCCTGGGACAGGGCATAGGTAAGTTCCCTTTACTAAAGGGGGAGTTATAATCCTCCCCCCGACTTTGGCCAAAATCAATAGTAAGGCGCTCTGCTGCGCTTTTTGCACCGCGAAATCGTTAGAGTAGCTCGCAGGGGCTAGAAATAGCGGCAACTCGAGCCCAATCATTGGCGACCTCCACAGGGGAGGAGACAAGCGAACCGTTAGACTGAGGGCAGGTATACTATTAATGGAATTTTGTTACCACTTAATTTACGTATATTGTCCCAAACCTTAGTTGTGGAGTGGGAATTGTAAGGGGAGAAATAAACGTCTCCAAGAATCTCTTCTGCTTTTCGAATAACACGGCGAGCTCGAGCACGTAGAAATCCGGAATGTTTCCAGATTCTCCAAAGTTGGACGTCGATGAAAGAGGCGAAGGGTCCTTCGACGATCAGAAACAGCCAACCGACACTTCTCGTTCCACCAGGGAACAGGACGGTGGCGCGGAATTAGGGATAGAACACTCGCCGCCGCGATGACCGTCGAAGTAAAATGCCCAGCCTTAATATCGACGTCGGAGAATGGGGTTCGTCGAGTACGGCGAGCTCGCGGAATTTATCCCCGTTGCACGTTTTAGCACCCATTGGGGTATCCGCGCTGTACTGGGAGGATCTTCAAGTGGTTGAAGCAGAATGGATAATTATCACTGCCACATAGGTCCGAGTGGACCTCCCAAAGGAATGGGCAGCGATCCCGGGACTACAAAATGTTTTGGTCGATGGGAGAGGATACCCATAAAGGTAGAGAAGTGTGTCTGGGTCCCGGTGTTCATTAACACCAGGTTTTTACCCAGACAAGGGAAAATTCCCCCTACCATCCTCCCCCGTGCGTCAGTGATATTGGACCCCACACACCAGGTTATGCGCATTAAAGTCCCCCAAGATGAATAGGGGGCGGGGGAAATTGTATAAACCTCTTAGGAACACGCTCTCCCGGTGGGAGGTAATGCGACATATTGTTACCTCCAAAGGGAGGGAACTCTGACAGCAATCACTTGGAGATCAGAAACGATATTAATATTTGTGTGATATATTTTTGCTTCGTGCGAATATAGCCACACCTCCGCTAGCCCGACAAAGAAAGGCTTGTCGGTACGATACACATCGTACCCACGAAGCATGGGTTGTCATTTGGGCGGGGGTGGGTCTCCCGCAAACACAAGATGGAAGGATGCAGGGAAGAAAATTTGTTGTTTAATTTCATCTACACGAGCATAAAAAACCCTACAATTCCATTGTAGTAGCGTCATAATTAGTTAATTAATATTTAGTTATCCTCGCAATCCATGTCACTATCCCTTAATAATAAAAATTGGTTGAGGGCCTTTTTTAGGTCCTCTTGCCTTTCCCAGTCTCTCCTGGACCCCCCGCTTCAGGAGAGGCTTTGCTTTTTTTTGGAGAGACTGGGTAGTCGGTTTCCCTTGCGCGAAGGCTTTGTTAAGGCCTTCGACGCTTTTTAATTTATTTATTTCGGCGGTCACTCGCTGGTCCTTTTCAAGGCACCAGTGGGACTCGCCTTTACGGGGCCCCACCTGTTTTCGCCACTCATCCCGGGCTCTGGTGGCCCAGAGGCGAGAATGAGCGACTCAACAGTGGCCGACGTAATTTATTTCCCCGAGGGGGGCTCGGGGTTTTTTTCCCCGCGGAGGGTCCGGGGGTTCCGGAGGAGGGCTCGGGAGGGTTCCCGAGGAGCCCTCCTGGGTGGGTACAGGTGGGGGAGACGACTTAGGTGGTAGTTGTGCCCCTATCGACAATTTGGCGACACCTTGGTTGGCGCGTTTTTCAATACGGATGTCTCGAGCAGAGACCATGGCACAGGTCGCGATGACGCTTAGCGAGATTAACTGCGCAATGGCAATTGGGACATTTTAAAGTTTTGGCTGACTATCTGGCTGTATGATGTTTGGAATACCGGAGCCCGGACTAGATGCGTATTCCTTGCGTGCCTGGGCATATAGATATTTTTTTCGGATTGAATCTCCAGGACTTTTTTTTTCACCTTCCATTTCGGACAGGCCGAACCAGGCAGAGTGTGGCCCTTACAGTTTAATGCAGAACTCGGAGACCACCATGGTGTTTCGTGAGCCTCTTGTCCACATCCGCACAGGTCGGCTTACCGGCATCGCAGATCGTATGCCCCAAATTTCCCGCACTGAAAACAGCGCCTAGGGTTAGGGACATACGGCCGGACCCTGAGCACGTGGAAGCCTGCTCGGACCTCCTTTGGAAGGGTAGGTGTCGCAAAAGTTAGGTATATGTGTCAGTTTTTTATCTTGTCCGTTCTTTTTGGGGCCAATACGGTACACTTCGGTGACGTTTTTGAGGGGAAAGCTCCTCACAGATATCCTCAATGCTCACGCAGTCGAGGTCATAGCAAGTGACCACTCCCCTTGCAAACATTGAGGAACCTGTGAGGTTCCACCTTCACCGGTATATGAGACGTATTGCTCGTGCCATCACGCAGTTTTTTTTTTATTGATACGTCCGACTGTGCTACACCATTTATCACTCTTTCGAGGATAAATGGGCTTACTCGCTTTAAGGACTTTCGTTTTCCTCTGCTCGAGACCTTACCAGAAAGCGGGGCTGGGGCCTCACCCCTTCCTGGACCTTTTCCATCGATGGGCTGGACGGCCTTAACCATTTCCACCTCTTATCAATATTACGGCCCTTGAGGGCCGGGCAGTGAGTGCCAGCAGGGTTTGACAGTACGATGCCAGCGGAGACAATATTATCGGCCATGCCTTATTTGGGGGGGCAAGGATAGGGTAGCGGCCCCCACACATATCCCTCGCCGGGATCAAGGTGCTTGGGCCTCATAGGACGGAGAAAGTGAAAGGGAAATCGGAAGGAAAGTGCGAAGAGGCCCCGGGGCTGGAACTTCGGGCGACTGGTATCTGGGCCGAAAAGAAAAGGGAGGCGGTTCGAACACCCGGGGGGGGTACCTCCTCGTGGTCCCGCTGGGCAACGGAGGGAGGGCAAGCACCGGGCTTGCTCGGTACGAGGCGTCTCTACGGCTAAACCCCCACCTCCCCCTCTGGTGACACCCACTGCATGGGGGACCTCCAACTCCTGTACACAGGTGGATTTGTGTATGGGGGGGTTTTCCCGGGCCTTTTTTCCCTCGGGGGGGGCTTACGTCGCGAAAAGCGCGAAGCTTATGTGCGATGGAAGCTAGTGAGGTCCCCAGATCGGGGGGTAAATACAGGAATATCACTGTCTCCAAGAAAGTTCTGAGAAATACACAAAGACGGTAAGACATATTAATGATTCAGATACTATTCTCTGGACACGTAATGATTCATCCCCGTCTATTGTTGAGTGGTTTGATGTTGTGATTTTGGGGGAATGCTTGCGTAACAGTAAAGGGCTTGGCATGGTTCATTTATCACAGTAGGGAAGGATGAGAGTGCACTTTCCCTACTGAATGGTGCTGTTCTCACTGTTGAGAATTGCGGACTGTCAGAGGGTATGGTCTACTGCAGATATCTTGTTCAGACTGTTCAGAGGTGATCCTCTCCACTTTTTGATGCCTGGTGATGTTTTGCCTAATCTGCGGCCACAATGAGGGGATTAAGACAATGCAGATCACAGGTTTTCACCACTGGTTCTATCCGGGCTCATAGGAGCACTTGTCATGCAAACCTGTTGTGTGTAAGTCTCAAGCTTGAATCCAGGTACGGATTGATGAACAAGCTAGGCCGCACTGTGCGCTCAACAGAGAGAAAAAAAAAGGCAGCCAGAGTTTTACAGAAAGATCACTTTCCTCAAGAAACACATGAACGAAGGACAACCTTGGGGAACTCCAGCAAATGATGATTCAAGTGAGGACTCAGATCCATCTGCTAAGGCTAGCCCTCAAGAAAAGGGTGTAGTTTCATTGCTTGTTTTTGGGCCTTCCCGTCGCAACACCCTGGGCTTAGCCAGATCATGTGATGACCCCTATACCTATCTTTAAAGGTCAACTATATTGATAAAGCTATAGACCATTTCGTCGGGATGGCCAAACTGCACACGGGACCCACACTGTGTACAAAAATACCAGATGGACGAAGAGTCCTTAAGTGGTGGGCATAATGTGGCAGACACTATTTTCCCCTGTAAAAGACATGTGACTTCAATTCAGTTAAGTCCAATAAAAAGCCTAGGAGCGGGAAGATGTTGGATCAATCAGAGTGCAACTTCGACAAGGAAAAAAAGATCGGGGATTGAAGTCTCACGGTCCCGATGGTCGTCCCTTGTTTATTTCCCCAACAATCCCCTAGTCCTGATCATAAAAGTTTGCATCGGTACTACGGGACTATAAGCTCGAGTGCCAGTTACACCTTAACTTTCTTGCTCCGGTTTAAAAGTTTTTTAAGTGCTTTTTTTTATTCCTTATGTTTTAAAAAGTGATTTTTGTGTTTAATAGTGTTTTTTTGGTCCAAAAAGAAAAATTGGTTTTATTTTGTGGTATTTAGGGTGAAAAAAGATGAATTATGTTTTGGTGAAAATTTTGTGTCTCCGCGCCATCTTGAATAGCACCTGTTGGGTTTTGGAAGTTAAGATTTGTAATTTTTTTGGGTTTGGGGAAAAAAATTTTTGTTGGGGGGCTTCACCTCTCTAAATAGGGTTAAAGTGATTGTGAGTGCTTAATTTGTGGTATTTGTGTTAATTGTTCCCCTTTTTTTGCGTGGAGATAAGGGTTTTTGGTGAGTCAACAAATTTTGAAATTTAAAATTTAAATTTTTTTGGGATTGAGTTAGGAGTTAAAATAGGGATTATTAGGTAGCTTTGAACTAGTACTACAAGCCTATAAAAATTTGGATAGGTGTTTACTAGGGTTTTTCTTGAGTAAATTGTGTTAGAAGTACAAGAGTAATTGGCTAGGATTGTGATTATTTGGCCTTTGTTGAGAAATAATTGAATTAGGTGAATAGTTAGGGGTAACTTGCATAGTAAAATAAGAGAGTGTTGCTAGGAAGGTTTCTAAAAATTTTAGACAGATAGGTCGATCTAATAAAGAGTTATTTAAGGAAATAGGTGAGTTGGACTTTAATTTTTCTAGGCTATTGCAGAGGTAGTTTTGTTAATAGTGAGTTAGTTTGAAGGTTTAGAGAGTTTAGGCATTTAAATTAAAGTTTCATTACATGTTAGGAAGGGCTTAGTGCAGGAATTATCAAAATTGGTTAGATATTGGTTGAGATAAGTGTATTTGTTGTTGTGGACTTTAACTATTTTCTGTGTTTTCAGCACTTTCAAACAGGTATCTGTTTATAGATTCTGTTATTTTTGTTGTTAGAGGTTACATTTATTTAAATTAAAGTTGTAACTAGGTGGTAGGAGTGTTTTAAAGTAGGATTTGTTGAGATCGGTTATAAATTTTTGAGATAGTTACTTTTGTGAATATGTAGGACTTGTAAATTTTTCAGGAGTCTGTGATAGGATTTGTTAAATATCAAGGTTATTTTTAGTGCTAGAGGTTTATTTCATTTAAATAAAGTTGTAGAGTGTTATTAGGGAGCTTTTAAAAGTAAAAAATTGGTTAATTCGGTTAAATAGTTTTTGAGATATTGTTATTTTAGTTAATTGTGGACTTGTAAATTTTTTTAAGTTTGTGATAGGAATTTTAAATATCTTTTAATGTTTGTGTAAGGTTTATTTCATCTAAATTAAGTTGTAGGTGTTACTGGGACTTTTAAAGAAAAGAATTAGTTAAATTTGTTAAATAGTTTTTTGAAAATGTTTTTTTTTGTGAATTTGCGGGATTTAAAATTTTTTTTTTTTTCAGGAATTTAAATAGGAATTGTTAATACAGGCTAACTGTTAGTGTAAGTTTATTTCATTTAATTTAAAATTTGTAGAGTTTTTTTAGTGCTTTTAAAGTAAGAATTGTTGAAAGGAAACTATTTTTTGAGATAGGCTTTTTTTGTGTGCCCCGTTTCTACACAAGTTTTTTTCCCAGGGTCTTTGTTGCAGGATGTTTTCTAAGGTATTGGGAACGAAAAGGGGAGAAGAGACGCCGCCGTTTGGGGACGCCCAAGGGGGGGTGAGGCCCCCCAGTCTTCGACTGGTTTCGGTTTGGAATTTCCCGCCTTTGGTTTTTCCCGGGGCCACACCCCCGGGGGTGAGCGTGGGGGGATTGGAAAAAAGAGAGGAATTAGCGAGGACGAGGGGGGGAAAAGGTTTTGGGGTCACGCGAGGGGAAACGGCGGGGTGTCTCCCGGACCCGGGGGACAGGGGGTTTTTTTCGCGGACCGGAGCGCCTGTCAGAGCTTGGTAAAACCAAGGGGGCGGTCACTGTGGCCAGGGGAGATCCCCCAAACCCGCTTTTGCTGAGTTTGGAGGATTTTGGAGAGACTTTTGAGGAGGTGGCCTTCCTGAAGGGGGGGCCCTTCGGGGGAGGGAGGAGTGAGGGGGGAATGTTGGGTGGGGGAGTGGGGGCGCCTGTTTTTTTGGGTTTTGGGCTGAGGCGGGGAGGGACCGAGGGGGGAATCAGGCGAGGGAGATGGGCGGTGGAGAGAGCTACGCTGCGAAGGCGGCCAGGAAGTCGGGGGGCCCACTCCCACCGGCCTTCGAGGACCCAAGCTTTCTGGGAAGGGGGAAGGATCGTGGAAAAGCGCCCCAAGGGCCCCCTCTTTTTTCCCTGGGGAGGAAATCGGGCAACCAGCCAGCAGACCAAGGAGAAGCCCCTGAGCGCTATTAACCCGGGAGGGGGGGGGGATCAATTATTATTATATTATTTTGTTTAGGGGCCCCTCGACACAATGAGGTCTTAGGGCCTTGCATTTTAGGTAATTGTAAAATCTCCAAGGGGAAGAAAAATTTCACTTTTTATATAAAAAGGTGAAGGAAAATAAAAAAATAAAATATAAAAGGAAGGTTCTAATATGAAAAAAAAAAAATCATTTGAGGCACTCTATATTAGTACTCAAAGGGGCTCAAAGTACAATAGGTAAAAACCTGCAAAAAAAAAACCAAAGGTGTATCACTTAAAAAAAAACAAAACAAACATATTAAAACAATTTTTATTTAAAAAGACAAAACTAACATGTTAAAAAAATCATTTTTTTTAAAGTTTGTTAAAAGGATAAAAACGACAAAAAAAACCATTAAAGTATACTACAATTTTAAAAAGGTCTAAATTTGAGATAAAATCCAAAATGACCATTTTAAAAAAAGTGACTCAAATGATTAAAAAGTTTCGCCTGGCGTAAAAAAGGGAGTAAACAAATAATCCTTCAGCGCTGTGGGCGTATAAAAAGGAAGGGACCTTTTTAAAAACAAGGGCCGGCGAAAGGGGGATACCGCACATCCACCAAAATTTTGGGCCCCCTAAGGGGAGCATCGCAAAGTTCCACATGGAGGGGATCCCCCCTCAGTAAAAAATATGGGGCAATGGGAAATTGCCGACGCGGGCTCTCGTCACGATGACCTCCCCTTTTTCTAGACTTTCGATAGAAGAGGCCCTCCACACACCGTCCCTGATGGACCGCAGCTTTTTTTTAGCAGGGGTCAGACCCATGCTCGTGCCAGGGCGTAAGACCCCCCGCCGAAATAACCCTTAAAGGCTAAAAACATGACCCCAGCTCGCCTCGGGGGCAGGCGTGCTGCCTCCCTTGGCCCCTGGTCAGCCAGTTCATTCCCCGAAAAAACCGGGCGGACCATAATCCCGCAAAAAGGGGGGCCGGGTGTTTTTTTGAATCAAATTTTTAAAAATTTTTTTCGTGAATCATCTGAGAGAGGTTTCCCCGAGTAGGTGTGGACAATGCCAACAGAGCACTCATGGAATCCGTTTCAGATGGAACAAAAACGGGACACTTACGATATACAAAAATAGAGATTTAAAAAGGCATATAGTTCACCGAAAAAAACATGTTTTTACCAGGTAGAGCAAATTTAAAATTGGGGACCTTCCACAACAAAAGCGCACCCCACGGGGGCCCCCCGCATTTGACCCATCCGAAATAAAATGCTTTTAAACCCCGAAAGGGGGGTTTCGAGGGTTTCTTTTAAGGTCCTCTGTATAAGAAGTGTGGGGTGGTCGCTTTGGGGGAACTTGGCAAGATAAAAATGGCATTGAGGGGCGTATCTTCCGGGAGAAACTGACCTGGGGATGTGGGGATCCCTTTTGGGCGGGCCTATCCCACACGTGTCGAAAAACCGATAGCATCCTATCCCAACCGGCCTTTTTTACTCGCCATTTGGTTTCATACAAGACAGGGTTTTGGGGGGATAAAAACCGGACGATAGGCAACATGCGCCCCCATCAATGAAGTTTCGACACGTAAGATCCCCAAAAGATGGGGACCCCGGGTAAGAAAGGGGGGGGCCACGGCGTGGGCAAGTTGCTGCGACTGGACGGGTACGAAGGCACCGTACCCCATCGAAGCCGCTGGTGGCACTTCTACATTTTTAACGCCAGGGTCAGTGTCCATAAACAAAGCTCCCTAAACTAGTTTAGATTGACCCGGGCCCCATACAGGCGCCAAAGGGTTTTCCCCATCAGCACCCCAGGACCGGCCCCTAACCACTTTGAGCAAAATTTTTAATACCTGATACACCCCCGCTTTTAGGTCTTTGATGTGGGGGGTCCAGTTAGTTAAAATCAAATAAAAGTCCCAGGAACCTAACGCTCTCCGAACTGGGAATGAAAATGGGTTTATTAAACATTGGGGGTTGCTGTATTTCCGCGTAATCTGTGGAAATTTGGGCTACCCTCGTCTTGGCCGTGAGAAGGTAAACCACTTGCGATGCCCCCCACCAAGATTGTTTAAAGCTAAATTTTATTGACGTTCAGCTCTGTGGAGAAACCCGGGAAAGCAATAAAATTTCGTATCATCCACAAAAAGAAATGAACGAACAGGTTAAAAAGACGTTGTCTACATGTATTTATCGCAATAGCGAAAAACGTAAAGCTTAAAATAACCCCCGAGGCACCCCTTTTTTGAATAAAATCATCGGTAAGGTGTTGTTTAACCTTTCCCCGGGAAAATGTCTATCAGACATAAAATTAATATAAAAATAGGGGGGTTCCACGGAACCCCCAAATTTAAAAAGGGTTTTTAAAATGCCTACCGCCAGGTGTTTTTGTAAAAACCTTTTCCAAATCAA
>JBCFYV010000294.1:0-92588 GCA_039000515.1 Timema cristinae
AAATAAAAACAATTTTTAGCTGTGATAGAATATTTAAATTTGTCAAGTAGGCAGAAGGACCTTTCACAATAACTAAATAAATCTTAATATTTGACATTTCTAAATCGGAGTTGAAGAAATGGTAGGGGAAGGTGTGTGTGCTCAACATTTCCAAAAACTAATACATTCAACTAATTCTTTCTGTGGTATAGAACTTACATTCGTAGGTATAGGAGGGACCACTCTAAATAAACATTAGAATATAAAATTTTAAAAATTTAAAATCAAACTATGGGAAATGAGGGAGGGGCCAGAAATAACTTTTGAGATGAGGTTAAAAATTAAAATTTGAAAGACAGAAATATAACTCCAGATAACCAAATGAATATTAGAATTTAAAATTTATCAGAGTGGGTTGAATAAAGTGGGTTGGGTGGTTAAAAACTTTCAAAACTAGCCTATTAGAAACAACCTCTCCTCAGTGTTGTATAAAACTGAAACTCTGCATTTAGGCAAAGATACCACTACTGATAACTATATGAGTCCAAAAATTTTAAAGTTTAAAAATGGAGTCCAGGAAATAAAGAGGAGTTTATAAAATAAATTAAGTATGGTAGATAATCTAAATTTAGCATGCTGGTAGAAGTATGGCTTCAGATAACCAAATAAGTCTTGAATTTGAGAGTTTTAGGTGGGAAGGGGAGGGAGGGAAAGGCTAAAATTTTCAAATCAGTGGGTAAACGTCTTCTATGGGTGGTATAAATTTGTAATTCATCAAGCAGATAATAGGGACACTTCAAATTAACTACAAAGATTTTTAAATTTCAAAATGAGACTATAGGAAATAGGAAGGTGGGGTGTGGGTTGAGGGAGGTTCACATAGGAGGTAGAAAGATTAAGTTTGTCAGGAATGTAGAAGAATAACTTGCAAATAATCACAAATGTATTTTAAATATTAGTTATTTCTAAGTAGGCTAGACATATAGGAGGTCTAAGATTTCTAAAACCAAAAGCTTAAACTACTTCTCAAAGTGTTAGACGACGATTGACATAGTCAGACGAGTATTAAGACCAACTCAAACAGTATCAAGGTTTGAATTCTTAAATTTCAAAATGAAAGTGCAGAAAATAGGGAAGGATGGTCCAGAGAGGGGTGGTCCCATCAAAATGTTTCCAAAGCTATATAAATACAATTTTTGTAGGGTTAGAAACTTGAAATATCAGCATGTAATTTAATAGACCTTCCCGGAGAGTTGAAAGACATCTGAACATGTAATTTCAAAATTTAAGCCAGGAAATGGTAGCGCTTAAATATATACAACCAATATAGAACACACTTTTTGATGTGGTCAGGTTGAAATTTGGTTGCCACGTAAATAAAGATAACCAAATAAACCTTAAAATTTTAAATTGGAATTCTGGGATTTAAGGGGGTGAGGAGAGAGAGGGGTTTGGAAATGAGAGTAAATTTCCATTTTTACAAAAGAAGATACACTTTTATGCATGAAAGAAAATTTAAATTCGCCAAGTTGATAAAAGGACTATCCCGCATAACCATACAATTTGGGAAGTTTGGAATTTGGAAATTTACTGCTGAGAAATGGGAGGGGGCCATAATATTTCCGAAACTAATTACAAAAACTTGATATAGTGGAACAATAACGTTGTAAAGGCAGAGGAAAAAATTTAAATTACTAAAAGTAAATCAACACACAAACTAAAGACTATCTTAAATCAGATACATTGCAATTACATAGCTATTATCGCATATCTAGGAGCGACATAAGAATTAAAATAAACCAATTCAGGTGACAGAATTTGGTTATGATTCTCTTTGAAAAATCATGATGGTTAGATGTTTATGTAACAGCATCTATTATTTAATTTATGCTCGTTGTTAAAGTGTGATGCTCTTTTTTCAAACATGTTTTTATGATCATGCTTAGGCAAAGTTTGCATTGTCAATGGAGTGCGACGTCCGCCCTGTAATTGCGTTCGTTTGTTCACTCAGTTTATAGACTAGGTAATATTTTCCTTCTAAGATCTTTTATTTACTAATTGCCATAACTGGTTTGTGATTGCCATGGTTAGCTTGGGATTGTACACGATGGAACTATCAAAATTTTGACAGTTGGATGTTCACCAATAAAGCAAGAATGCTATAGCTACATACGTCAAAGCTCGAATTAGTAGATTACAAAATCAAAGTGACCGGAATATTATGAAATATATATGGCTCTGCGAGTACTCGGATTTCGAGCTTCGAGCCGAGCTCATCCTTTAAGCTCGAGATCAAGATCGAAAGTTTTGTAGGCTCATCATTTTTGAGTTTCCACTTGATATAAGCTACTTAATAATATTTTTAAAACACAATAGTAAGCATAGGCTATTTAATTGAGATAATATCAGAATTTCCACTTATAAATCATTCGGCTACTTACAAATTGTTAAAAATGAATATCAATAGCTCATATCAATAATGTATATTAATGTATAATAATGTAATGTATAAAACTACTTTTGAGTGGTAAATTTATTCAATATTCTGAAAACTTAAAAATGACACCTGGACACGGGAATCGAACCTGGGACCTTTGGCTTAGTATGCCAATGCTCTAACCACTGAGCAATCCAGGAATCGTTCCATGCCCAGGGTCATTCTTCACTCATATTTTAAGGGAGAGTTTATGATGGACGTGCAAAAATCGTCGGCTACAAATGTGTGATTTTATTAAGATCACAAGCTATCAGATAATGCAGCCACCTCCGAATCGGTAATTGGCTTATTGCAGCCATTTCTACAATTATTATAACTGTACGGGATTGCATATTTAAGAATCAAATAGCCAAAGCTATTTATGATTTTTAGTGAGGATTTCTCCATCTAGATATCATAGTCTTAAAATTGAAAAATGACACCCGGACACAGACTATTGTACTCGTAGAGACAGCGGCTCTTAGCTCTCAGCTTGTCTTTCTCACGAGGAATATTTTGAAAGTTAGTTGTTTTATAGAATTATCACCTGGAAGCGCTGTTATAACTGGATATTTTAAGTTCTACCTGACTCGAGGGGCGCAGAAAATCTCCCATAATGCTGTGTATCTGTTATTTCATTGTGTGTGTCCTAGGAGTATCATTTTACCCTTTAATTTATATAAAGCTTGGACTTATGAGAAATTTTGTTAAAGCACTAGACAAAGAAAGAAATGTTTCCTAAACTTAGTAAAGCTAAATTAAAGGAGGGCATATCTATTAACTCTCAGATAAGGAAACTGCTTAAAGACCTAACATTTGCTGCAAAGTTAAATAACCTTGAATTAGCTCCTTGGATGTTTTTCAAGGCTGTACTTCTGGATATTTGGGTAACAGAATGGATCTAAACTACTTCCCCTTTTGGTGGAAAAACTTTTAGAGAGCTATAGAAATTTTGTTGTAGGATGTACTTGAAAATTAATTTTTTACAATCCCACCTTGATTTTTTTCCTGAAATTTTGAGTCTTGTTAGCTATGAACAGTGGGAACGTTTTCACCAAGTAATTATAACTATTGAACAATGCTACCAAGGAGTATGGGATCCTGCAATGATGGAAGACTATTGCTGGTTTATGTCTAGAGAGACTGATGAAACACTGTTCAAATCGACGTCCACAGGAACGTATTTACATAAGTAAAAGTGAAGAATAAAGACAATTTGAACCCTTAGAAGGATTTTATAAACTATCTTTAAAATTATATATTTTAATAACCTTGAATTTTATTATTTGAAATCATATTTTATCATAAGACAAGCACAATGGACTTTAGAACTCAGTTGCCTTTATTTGGTATATTATTATGCTATTAGATAATATAATTGTTGCTATATCTAATAAATATTATGTGATAGAAAATTTCTGAATTCTTTCATTGAGTTCGGCATATAAAAATTAGATATAGTCGCTTACCCACTTGCCATTTATGAATTTTTTTTTTCTAGTAGTGTTGTTATTATTGTTGATTTTTTTAAATTATTTAAAAACAATTGATTTGAGATTTTATAACATTACTTTTCTTTAAAATATCTGAGTCAAATTTCATTAAAAATAGTTTAAAAAACTTAAATAGACATTTGATTTTCTATTTACATAATTAAGTTTTAAAATCATATATTTATTAAACTTGAGCTCAATTTATTTCGGTACGACTAGGATTTCTACAAGTTTTAAAACTGTATGAGCATATGAGCAACGTAGAAACACACTGAAGCTTTAGTGATACATTTTAGGTAGCCAAGTATGACAAAGAACACACAAACCTGAGCCATATAATTTGTGCCTTCACATTTAGCAAATTTAAATTCAGAAATACCTACTTTGCTGGTTGCATGGTCATTTTCGTGTTATACCAGACTACTGATGATAGGGATTTTGGTGCTCAAATCCCGGCCAGGTGCATTGAGAATATTTTTCCACCATCCCTACATACAAATGTGGGTACACTTACTCTAAACGCAACCTTTCTCATTGCTAGCTCATTATTGTAATTGGTATGTATGTATGTATGTATGTATATATATAACCTGAACAGGTGTAAATACACGTAAAAAGATATCAGAAATATAGTTCTGCACACAGTTGATAAAACAGTAATAGACCTATTCAAGTTTTATAATTCTTTGAAACTTTCAATAAAAAAAAACTACCCGCCTCAGTGGTGTAGTTGGCTAACGCGCTTGTCGTGTTGAGCTCGACTGCTTAGGATGGGGAGATCGAGGTTTGAATCTCGGTCGGGTGAACTGGGGTGGTTTTTCCTAAATGGTTTTCCACTCTCCCTCCACGCAAATGCGGGTTCACTTCCTCTAATTCAACCCTCCCAATTCCTAAATCCATCAACGTAATTAGTACTTAAAGCGTATAACCCGAACGGGTAGTAAGAAGCGGTGCTAAATATTAATATTATATTATTTATTAAATATCTTATTCCAACTGTATTCATCTTGCTCTTGCGTTACTTATGACAAACCCACTTTTAACATCCATAAAACAATGTAGGTGCTAACACATTTTTATATACTGTCATCTTTGCCTCTTTTGATACTACTTCATTCTTTGTAATATTCCAAGTACATCAAACTTCTTTCTGAGATGCATTCACATATCTTTCGATTTCAACATCTATCCTTACATTTTTACTTAACATTCTGCCCTGTTACACAAAATCATTCACATGTTTAAATAGTATTCCATCTATACTAAGCTGCCAATCCTTTCATGATCCATCCTCATCTAAAGCTATCACCTTAGTTTGGGAGACATTTTACGAAGGTCCATACTGAGAGCCAGAAGAACCGGGAACTTTGCTGGAGTTTTATTCTAGAGTTTGAGCTGCCACCGTGTTTTATAACAATCTTGTAACTGCCTCTACGTTGTGCGCCATTTATAACATTATGGAATTAATCGCCTCGCGATGGACGCCATTTATTACATTATGCTATTTTGTTGATGATAATTGCCCCGTGTTTGGGCGGTAATTGTACCATTGAAATAATACACAATTATTAGGTTAGATGTGATCTTATTTTAATATCACTATTGTCTTGATCGTAAAACTGATCATGCCGTTAACAATTTCGAGACGTGACTAATAAATAACACGACCAACGTATCGAAGGCTGGAGTGACAGATACAGTCACAGTGTGAGGGTGCTAATGTCATGGCTAGTGAGCCAGTGCTAATTTATTTCACCACGCCTAGTATATAACTCGCTTTGAAAGAACTTTCTAGAAGGTGGTGAAAAAAAAAATTAAAATAAAAAAAAAAAAATCTCGATGGCAGTAGAATGTCCGAGAGCCGAAAGCTGCCTCAAATTACCTTTCAAAATTTATATTCGATCTTTCCAGAACAGGAAGTCATTATTTATTAAAAACCTTAAATTGTCATATTGACTCAACAGGTCCTACGTCATGCACCCTGACGTCATTTACAATGGTTCTTGCCTTCTTAAAAGAAGAAGAAGTGCTTTAAGCGCCACGTAATCTATTATAAAGTTCAAATAAAATTAAATACGGTTATAAAATTAGGACAATATTATTGTCAATGCTCTCACATATTCTTTAGGGGCAAGTCAGTAACATTACAATTACCCCCCAAAGTGTATCTGACAGTAGAGACTAGTCGTATACTTTTTGATACACTTTGCTAAAAATGAAAAAAACAACATGATCATTTTTCATACATCCTGTATAAAGTTTCACAAATCACAATATTTTGGACCATCCTGTATAGTGTTGTTCTTGAATGATAATATTTGAAGTGGTGATCTCTTCTGTAAATTACATGGAGTTCTTTTACAAAGAAGTTGAAGTTATTTAAATCAAACATTAAAATATAAATTTGTTAAGAATAATTATAATTAATTGAAATAAAATAATCTAAGTTTATTACCTTAAAATTGAATTTAATTGTCACTAATCAAAGTGTCTTATTTATTGTTAAAACACATTTCTTCATATTTTTCAAAATCTTATGTTTGGTTCTAATTTATAAAATTTTCTTTAATTATCGTTGCACTTTATTTATTTCCATGATCATTCACGGATCCACTTTTAATTATTCGTTGAATTTTACTTATTTCCATGATCCTTCACAGATCCACTTTTGTAATTATTTTTAACACACTAAAAAACACTCTTAACCATATATGTTACACATACTCTTAAAAACCTGATGGCCAAATTGGCTATATGAGCCTCTACTTAAAATATATTTACTGAATAATTAGCTTAAAAACACAAAAGAAGAATTCACAAAATAAATCCAATTAATTAGAAAAATATAATTACATTGTTTCAGGCAGAGAAAGGATAATAAAAAACAACATCTCAATCACCTTACCAAAATTTTATTTATGAAGATACCTAACCTCAAATAAAATTAAAATACTTGAAATATATAGAAGACCATCTTGGATTATAAAGTACGCTTGAAATCATATGTCATACTACATATGAAATAATTAAAATTAATTTCCCCTTTCTAATTGAATAATTAATTTCTCATTAGCGAAAATCTTTAACTGTATGTGTCTCTATAGATTACAGCCTTTTGAATGCTGCCTATTTGCCTTAGGCATTTAAAAAAAATGAAATTATAATAAAAATCTGTTATGTAGCATCCAAAAGGGGCAGATGCCAACAAAATACATCGAAAATATAAACACTACAAAAAAAAGGGGGGGGGGGTTTAACCCAGAGCGAGTGCTGAGGAGTTATTAACGTGACCCTCTATCTCATCCAGACGGCAAGAGACTTCAGCCTCAGTAAAGTTCATATTAAACCAAAACGTTTGACGGATTACCTTGGGAATGATGGGATAAATATATAATAAGAATTAGTATAAGTCAAAGTTAGTCGATATTTATTAGCCATAACTCAATTAGATTTTTAACAGTTCCTCCTAATATATACATTGTTGATGTTGCGAAGTGTAAAGAAAATAGAATACATTCATAACAACTATTAATTGAAGTCAAAGCTAAAGAGTCAGATGGTAAATATTCATCAGATTACTTAATGTTAACTTTAAGATGTCGCCCATTAGAAATGGCGCATAGTAAAAATAACATGATCATTTGGATTCCATCATTAAATATTAATCCTTTAAAAAAAAGGCACCTAGTCAATGGTAACAAGACAATCTAATTTCCAACATAATATATATGTCCATTAGGAATGGTACATAGCGTATGACAATAAGATATGTTAAATTCAAATACTAAATATCTGTCCATAACAAATGGCTCATAGCGTATGACAATAAGATATTTTAAATTCAAATACTAAATATTTGTCCACAACAAATGGCTCCTAGCATATGACAATAAGATATATATTAAATTCCAATACTAAATATTTGTCCATACTAAATGGCTCATAGCGTATGACAATAAGATATGTTAAATTCAAATACTAAATAATTGTCCATAATAAATGGCTCATAGCGTATGACAATAAGATATGTTAAATTCAAATACTAAATATGTGTCCATAATAAATGGCTCATAGCGTAAGGTATGTTAAATTCAAGTTCTAAATATCTGCCCATCAAGAAAAGACACATAGCGTATCACAATAAGATAAACTAATTCAAATGCTAACATAGTTCCCGCGAACATTAATTTAAACAATACAGTACATAATCGATATAATCGATTAGTCGTGACTCTACTGGCGCTATGTCACCCTGACCTTGCAAATAAGGTGATCTCAAAAAAAACTATGTTCTTAACTATCAGATAGATTTTTTAGGTTATTTGAAATTAAAGCCAAAATTGAATTTAGAAAAGATTTACATTAAAAAAAAAGGTTTTAATTTGCCGAAAATGGATTTAGATCTTACATTTTATGAAGTAGAAAGCCGGAGCTTATCCTATCCCTGATATGACTCAGGCCCAATTGTAAAGTTCGTAGCCACAGGCACCAGAATATATACCCTAAAGCACAGAAGAGGGGAAGATGGAAAAAAGGGGGGAATAACATTCTAGAATAAAAAAGGAACACGAGAAAGCGCAAGTTGATTCGCTTCGAGAGAGGCCGTGGGCGTTCCGGAATCTTCTCGGAGGGATCTCTTTACTGCGCAAGTCCATTCAACCCAAGGCGTTGGCTTGAACTTGCCATTCAGTCTTCACAGTCAGTATTCAATTTTCCCGGTTCGGTGAAGGTGCGTTAGGTGGTTTTGTGTCGTTCTTCCACGCAGCCCCAGTCAACAAGCAAATGGGGTAAGTCTTGACTATTTCTGTTTGTCTCGTGTCTATCATAAAACATCCGATGCTACAGTTATAGTAACCTAATTAGGTACAACACCTTAATTAGCTCTCATTATCCTGGTTAATACATTAGTATTGGCTGTTACATCATGCAATTACAGAATACCCTTTTAAACTTCTTCATAAACTCCTCAATATATTTAAATTTTAATCCAGAATTAACCATTGGACTTTTATCGCATATTTTTAGTGGAAAGCTTAGGCCTTTGCCTCATTTATTGGTACTGATTCTATATAGACTGCGTTGTGCTAGCTCTTTGTTTGTGAATATTTGCTATCTGATCTTTGGTGGTCCCTTGACTCACAAGAAAATGAAGTTATTAATCATCGCTTGCCCGTAGCTAAGTCCATGCCTTAATAAATCTTAACTCCTCACTCAATAAACCTTATCTCATCAACGCTGCTAGATGCCCTCGGGCCATTCTTAATCTTAATTATGTTGATTGAACAATAGAGATCATGGCTTGCCCATAGCTAAGTCATGTCTGCATGTACATTAACTCCTCAACCTCAACCAAAACACCTTAACGCGGACATATGAAAAAAAAAGCTTTTAAACAAGACTCAACTGGCCTCTCCCTTTCACGCATCTTAACTTTCTGTAATAAGCACTCAAGTGCATATCTAAATTAATTTCTCTAGATATCTTAGATCGTACTCTTCAGCTCATCAGCCTCACTCTGTGATTCCGTTTATGTTTTTTATCAATACCTTCTTAAACTTTATAAAATTTAATTAATTAAATTTAAAATGACCCCCCACATAAATATTAAAATCCTTATCTTGACTGTCACTCTTAAAATTCATCATTGGTGAAAAATATCTTTATTCTGATTTCCAAGATCGTCTACTAATTAATTATATCTCCTAATTTTCTCTTAAACTGAAACTATTAATATTTTTGTTAAACTTAAAATTTATCTTTTTTTATCTTTTTTTTATCTCTAATTATTACTTATATAATAGTTTACTATTGACAAAATATATCGCCTACTCTTAGAATTTACTTACTTTAATAATTACTCGCGTGCTTTCAGGGTTTCACGCACCTTCCAGCTGACAAAACTTAACCAACCCTCACCTGATCTTCTACCCGCATGCTTTTAAGGGTTCATGTCCCCTGCTAGCTGACAAAACCTAACCAACCCTCACCTAACCTTCTATCTGATCTTCTACCCGCATTCTTCTAAGGGTCCATGCCCCCTGCTAGCTGACAAAATAGTCTTTAAACATGTCTTTTCTAGTAAAAACAAAATAAAGTAATTGTATTTATTTTCTGACTTTACTGAACATTAAGGAGGTGGGGTTGCTATCCACACCTATCCGAACAATAAAATTTATTCCATTTAAAAGGCTAAAAGATAAAATTTACATAATATACTATAAGCCCATCGTCTAACAATTCTTGTTACATTATTATTTTCATTTTATACATTTTTGTCCTACTCTCTTTCTCCAATCTTTCCGTTTGCCTAACTGGAAATTTCACTCTCCGCAGTTGGACTTTTGTTTAAATGTTAAGGTGTGGGTCAGTTACCTCACCTATCCTTACAAAAAAATGACTCCCATTTACAAGGTTAAAATGATAAAGTTACATAATATACTAGGAGCCCCTCGCTTAAGAATTCTCATTTTATTATTATCATTATGATAAAATTTGTTTTATTCCCCTCCTTTAGTTGGCCTAACTTGAAATGACCGTTTCTCTGAATTGCACCTCGATGGTGACTTACTGAACCCTACTTTAATCCTCTCAAGTTCTGTCAACTACTTAAGCTGTCACATTGAGCTAAAATAAGAAAAAACTTATTTTTATTATTTTCTTTTATTACCAGAGTTGCTTTGTCTGTTTGTGTCTTTTCACCTTTCCAACAAGGATGTTGTTAAACTGTTGTTGTCGTAGACAAAGATGACCACCTGTAGACTTTAAGTGCTATGTAGGAATGACAATAGATGTATGGAATTTTTAATACTTGTTGACAAGGAGACCCTTTTATTTTTACAAAAGAAGGATTAGTTCTACCTTGTAGAGTTTACTGTTGTCTGTTTGTGGTATAAAATATATATATTAAGTATATTTAACTACTGAGTATCTCCTTCGAAAGACGTGGTCCTTTTAGCATCTCTCTCTTCTTGTTAGTTATTGAGCTAAAGACTCTGGTTCGATCTCTTCCTTAGTCAATTTTATTATTTAATTAGGGAATTAAGATCCTGCTCCTATCCTTTATAATTAATGTAGCTGAAAACTGTTTTAGATATTTTTCTTGCTATAATAGGGTTTTAATTCTGTGATATTAAAAACACCTCTAATCTTAAGAGTCTCAGGGTCTTGGATTAAGTATACATTTTGACCTATTTGTTGTTTTACCTGATATGGTCCTCCATATAGTAAACAGAACTTTTTTACTTCTTTATTTAAAGCTGACGACAATTGATGGTTATTTACAAGAACTAACTGGCCATTTACGTATTCAATAGGTTTAAGAATCTTTTTATCATGGTACTGGGTTGGTTTCTCTGCTGTTTCTTTTAATCTTTTTACTGCTAAATGTAATTTAGTTTGGTGATCTATTTCTAACCTTTGTGGAAAACTGAAGAGCTTCTCGAGGTTTCTAACTGGTCTATTACCCATCATTAATTCTTGAGGTGTGTAACCTGTGCTTTCGTGAGTTATTGAATTTAGACAAATTTCTATTATTTCTACATAATTTGCCAATGAAGCATGATTTGTCATGACAAAATAACCTTAAAAACCTACCAATTTCTCTATTGACTCTTTCTATACTATTGCTTTGGGGATAATATACGGAAGTATATTTTACAGTTATATTGTTGTCTGACAGTTGACCTCCATTTTATGCTCGTGAACTGTGTTCCATGATCTGAAACAATAGTTTGGGGAATACCTACGTCCTTTGCATAGTTTTTTATTATTCTATTTGTAACTGCATTGGCAGTCGCTCTCCTCATTGTATATAATTTAACATATTTAGGGCAAATATCTATAACAGCACATATATATTGTATTCCTCTAATACTAGAAGGTAGTGGTCCATATATATCAACAAAAACTAACTGGAACGGTCGGTCAGCTAATACATTTTTCATTAAGCCCTCATACTTTATGCTTGGGATTTTGGTTTTTTGACATATGTCACACTCTCTTAATACCTTTGCTATAGTTCTGTTCATCTTGGGAAAATTACATGATTCTTTTAAAACATTATAACATTTTTTTACCCCTACACCAGTGTAATGTTCATGGGAATTTTCTATTAGAGTTATTACATAATATGTATAAAAAGAGAAATATATATATATATATATAAAATTTTTGTATCAAAAAGATTAGTTGAAAAGAATTAGATGTTCATACACCCTTACATAAAATAAATCTCTTAAACTAACCTAACCTAATATGGTGCTTTACTTACTCATTCTTCCTATATCCTAATCTGTTCTCCTATTTTTATACTTTGCCATGTTGGAGTAAACTGACTTTCTTGTGACCAAGCCATAACCTGATAACACTTGATCTTGTCAGTGACAGACTTAGGCCTAACTCTTCTGTTGGCCTACCTCGGTTCAATGAGTTAGTGTACCCCGTATGCCACTCTTGGCTCCAAACATATTGGATCACTTTCCAGAGAAACATTACATTGTGGCCTACTACCCCATGATTGGTAGGCATGCCTACCTTGCAAATCCCCGCAGTGTTCCCTTCTAAGCATGACAACAAAATTTCAATTTTGTTCCTTTCCCTTAAATTCTCTTCTTTCAAAACTCTTTCAATTTTTTTTATGTACTGTATTGCTGAAATATTTCCTCTATTTCCCTTAAATTTTGGAATAAGTGCTAGTGACGTTTCACTTAGTCCCTTAGCGAATATGTTGGTAGTATCGTTTAAGTTACCAGATTCCCCTAGATTTGTTTGATTTTCTAGTACAAAATCTGTAAATTTCTTATCTAGTTTTTCTACCAAAACTATGTAAAATTTTTCTCCCTCTAATAGTTTTTTGTCTAATTTATTTACCTCTACCGCTAAATCTTGATGGCCTGTCACTAATTGGTCATAATTTTTCTCTAAATAACCAAATCTTTGCTCACAAGTCTCCCTACTCTGTTCGATTTTGGCACTTAGTCCTTTATTAATTTGTTCTAGGTTAGCATCTAATTTCTGACTGGTTTCTGCTATTATTTCCTGTTTAAATGCATCTAATTTACATCCTATCTCCCTCATATTTTCTGATGCAGTTCGCTCTAACTTACACCCCAGTTCCTTCATATTTTCTAATAAAACGTTGAAAAGATCTACCTGTTCTAATTTTTGTGCCGCCCTTTCTTCCACTAAGGTTATAGTTCCCCCTACACTTTGATTCATCATTTGAATGACTAGCTTTCCCTTTTCTACTGCCTCCTCAGAGCTAACCCCCTTTTCTTCTGGTTCAACATTTGCCCTAGTTTTGAATCGACCTGCCCTTTCATCCTCCTCATAAATAAATGGCATTGTGTCCTCAGTGTCATATTCTACAGGTTCTCATATTATTTCCTCTGCCATGTTTTAATTATTGTTTTCCCTTAATTTAAATAAAAAACAACATACTGTTCCACCCCAAAAATACACGATTGAAATGACAATTTTCACTGAAATAAATTTAAGTAATTGTACATAGTTTCTGTTGATCACTTATCTGTTAACCTCTTCCTTGTCCTCGGTGCCACAACCACTCTAAGTCCTTGATGTTGCGCTGCCTCCAATGGTCCTCTTCGCTGCTTCCTGCTATTGTAGGTGATGCGTCGCTTCCATCTGTCCTCAGCGCTGCTTCCTGCTACTATTGTAGGTGTTACACGGCTTCCAATTATCTTGGTCCTCGGCGCTGTTTCCTGCTGCTATTGTAGGTGATACACGGCTTCCAATTATCTCGGGAAGGTATTTCGTGCAGCTATTGTAGATGAAGCGCAGCTTTCATCTGTCTTCGACGTTGCTGCTCTCGGTTATGCACCTCTAGTTATCTCGGAGATTCGTGATTCGTGGTATTTCGTGCCCTAACGTTGGGACGCCATTTATAGCAATCCTGTAACTGCCTCTACGTTGTGCGCCATTTATAACATTATTGAATTAATCACCTCACGATGGACGCCATTTATTACATTATGGTATTTTGTTGATGATAATTGCTCCGTGTTTGGGCGGTAATTGTACCATTGAAATAATACACAATTATTAGGTTAGATGTGATCTTCTTTTAATATCACTATTGTCTTGATCATAAAACTGATCATGCCGTTAACAATTTTGAGACGTGACTAATAAATAACACGACCATACGTATCGAAGGCTGGAGTGACAGACACAGTCACAGTGAGGATGCTAGTGTCATGGCTAGTGAGCCAGTGCTCATTTATTTCACCATGCCTAGTATATAACTCGCTTCGAAAGAACTTTCTAGAAAGTGGTGTAAAAAAATAAAAATAAAAATCTCGATGGCAGTAGAATGTCCGAGAGCCGAAAGCTGCCTCAAATTACCTTTTAAAATTTCTATTCGATTTTTCCAGAACAGGAAGTCATTATTTATTAAAAACCTTAAATTGTCATATTGACTCAACAGGTCCTACGTCATGCACTCTGACGTCATTTACAATGGTTCTTGCCTTCTTAGAAGAAGAAGAAGAAGAAGTGCTTTGAGTGCCACGTAATATATTATAAAGTTCAAATAAAATTAAATACGTTTATAAAATTAGGACGATATTATTGTCAATGCTCTCACATATTCTTTAGGGGCAAGTCAGTAACATTACAGTTTCAATAAGAGTTTTCAAATACAAATTAATTGTAATTCTATCAAATAATCACTGTTGACATCTACAACATTTGCTTTGCTCTTCAACCCAACAGGGAATGTCAAATCTTGGCTCTGGCTCTCTGTTTGATGCCAATAAAAAAAAAGTACTAATCAGATCAAGATGGGTTTCTTGTGTTGTTCTCCTTATTTTTTTAAGGTAACCGTGGTAAGCTATTCCATCACACTATATCATCACTTAGCATAGTAGTGTCAAAAAACAGGGCATAAACAGTGAACATTTGTCACGGCTGGTATCATTGGTATTTAAGATGGCACATGATATGAGCTGGTTTGTAGTGGAGGAGATGAAGAGGGCAAGTCTCTGTTTTTCATTAATATTCACACACACATAAAACACTACTCTTGACAAAGTTTCATTTTTTTATAACATTTGAAGTTTCATAATCTGTTGACGTATTGCTTAATGTGAGCAAAGCTATTGGCAAATGCTATTCTTTCATAATATTCTCATTTTTGCACGAGGCAAATTATGTTATATTTCGATCCTAATAAACGGCACATAAAGTTTTATATGATGCTATTTTCTTGTACCCTATATTTTATAAATTATCTTATTTGTATGTGTGTGTTTGTGTGTGCATGTGGGTGTGTGTGCGTGTGTGTGCGCACGCACGCGTGCGCATATGCATGTATGTTTTTTTTTAATAAACTTCCTCATGATATGTTCAAAACAGAAAAGTCTAGTCTTGTGTATTCAGGGTTGCCACGCACCTGGAAAAAAGGGAAAACTGGGAAAATACTGGGATTTTTTTTTTGTTTGGAAAAAAACCGGGAAAACACAGGGAATTTCACAAAAAAGCTAGAATTTACTGTAATTTGTTAGTTAATTTGGGCAATACAGTGCTTGAAAGCTTAAAATAATAGGAACAATATAGACTAAAATTTGTAACTGGAGAACTGAGCAGTCTGATTAGAACATCTCATTTATGATGATTATGCTTACCAGCACCTCATCAGCTTGAGACAAGTTATGAGTGCAACCGAGACAACTCGTTCAGCAAATGCCGCACCTTTTCGGCTTCCTCCACTCACTGGTGTGTTATTTGTCTGTTTAAAAAAGATTACTCCTGTTGAAAGATATGATTGTTTTTGTAGCGTGATGTTTTAAGACTGTACCCTACCTATTTAGCCATTTTGGCTATTTTTAATTTCTTAGAAATTTCCAAGGTGCAGTTAACTCCCGATTTAGTGAAGGTGGATTTACTTGGTTGCTGCCGTGGCCAGGATAAATAAAAGGAGTATACTGTAAAGTGAAAATTTTATCAAATTATTGTTTCCGGCCTGCTAGTCTGTCGTAAAATTATTTAGAGTTGTTGTAAAATTGACCTATTGGGTTTGTGTCCATGCATAGCTTCTTTACCTCTTCCACCCCCTGTGAAATGGAATAGCCCACTTCTATCACCCTTCTCTCCAATGTCACAGCTATTTTTTCTCAGATCTTTCTTTCCAGTTCAGGACAGTGTTAGAGATATGCGATACTGGTAAAATATCAATATTTGAGTATGAAAAAAAATGAACGAGAATTATATCAATATTTCCCAGTATCAATACTTTTATTTAGCGATAGAAAAATAAAGGCAATAATAAGAAAATATGAATAAATTTATTAAATTATTGGAAAAATAAAGGAAGTAAAAGCATAAAAATAGGTAAATTAAAATATTTTGATATCAGGTAAAAAGTATTGATATTAGTAAAATATCAAAAGGTTGGTATTGATACTAACATATCTGGTATCAAAAGAAAAGTATTGATACTGGTATTGTAAAAGTGTAAAATATTAAAATCATATCAAACTCAAAACTTTATATCTAGATATGACCATACCTCAGGACTTTTTTTACTTTACCCTAACCCTCAAATTAAAGTAATTTTTTTGAATTCCATATTTTTCGGAAATGGCTCAAACGATTTTGATTAAAATAAATACATATGGACTAATTAACCTCCCAAATAACACCACATATATTTTTTTTCGGTAAAAAAATCATTGAGGGCTAGTTTACTCATAAGTGATTTTTTTTCAAAAACTTGAAATATTTTAAAATGAGCTTTAACGATATGGTTCAAATTTGGTATCTTGGGCATTAGGCCTAATAATTGTATGTGGTAAAAAGTTGTTTAAAGGTATTTTACTGATGATTGTTTTTCCAATAATAGTTATTATGATAAATTTATGTATGCTTAATACAACTGGTGCAATTTAAGCAAATGACTTTTTTTAATATCTACCAAAAGCAATATTCCCAATTTTCTAAAATATGTTCATATGTGTTTTTTTTATTGACATGTAATACTAATTCATATGGTCGTAAGCTTACTAGCTTATGATGAATCTTCAAATCTAGTAATTATTAGTAAAGACCAGAAATTTTTAACCAGGGAGCCTTGAAATGTTAAATTACAATGTTATTTGCTTATTACCAGGGCCCGGATTTTTATGTCTCTAAAATTGCCAAAAAATGACCTAAAAATGTGATAGAAGTTCCATAATATGATGTAATTATTACAAGAGCTAGGATTTACATTATACACGCAAACCAAAATATCTCTCCTGGTCTGTCCATTTCCAGTTTTTCCTCGGTGTGGACTTGTCTGGAATAGAATGACTCGTATACAGTTCCAGGAAATTCCTTAGTTTAACATTGCTCAGTTTCCACAGAGGAATGTTCGCAGATATCAGAACGTCACACAATTCTTTATAAAATGTTGAGGATTTTTTTTAAATTTGTGAATGCATTTTGTGCAAGTATAATATAAGAGGTTTTCTTTTTATCAATACTCTGGATACCACGGATATGTTTGTTGCGACTGATAGACTTTTTATTGGTTACATCTTTTATGTGATATCAGCCACTTTCACTTCACATGTTTTACAGAAAAGTATTCCACTCTCTATAGAAAAAATATCATCTCCGAATTCAATAGTAATCTGCCTCATATGACTCACTTTAAATGGTTTGGTTTAAAGCAGTGGTTCCCAACCTTTTGTGGCCCATCTCCCCTTTCTGGAGGTTGACTAACACCTATTGCCCCCTTTTCATTTTCATTGTATGCCTAATTTTAATTTGAAGTAAGGTGTAAATAATAAAGCAGTTTTATTATTATAAACAATTTTACTAACGTATATAAAAACAACCAAAGCAGTTTTATCCGGTCACTCTTGAATAAAATAGAAAAAAAATGTACATTTTTTACAGATTTTTTTTTAAATAACAAAGAAGTGAAATAATTAACTAAGATCATTGATGTACATTTAAAAAACAGGAATACATGTTTTCATTTTTAAATTGGAATCTGGAAAAATTAAGAAAGTTGACAGTTAAAATTTGAAAAAAATAAATGAAAGTTTGAAAATCTGTTATTGTTTTATTTTACCTTTTCAATGGCTGCCTTGTGCTTGGTGGATTTCAGTTAAAGCTTGAATATCCGGCTTTATGTTCGTCAAGTTCAGGCGCAAGTCTCCTTTGAGGCAAATGTCCAACTTATTTCTTTGTTTTGTGAGGAGCTGGACAACAGAACTAAATCCTTTTTCAACTAAATATGTTGACGGGAACGAGATGAGAAGTGGTTCAGTTTTTCCCCACAGTTGTGGATAAGTGTCCTTAATCATCACCCAGCCTAACTCGTAACCGCTCTGCTTGAAAATGATTTTCGCCTCACAGTCATACTTCAGATCTAGAAACTCTGTCTGCAAAGAGTTATCAAGCTTATCCACATCTTGAAACGAGAATGGATCTAGAATCCAATCAGGAATTTGTAACTGGATCAAATCTTCAAATCTTAATTCCATGTCAGTTTTTAACTGGTCAAGGTGATCAGTAAAAATTAAGATTTTGTCTTCTGGGAGTTCAGGAGTCCCGTTAGCTGACACTGAACATTTTTTAAGGGTCGGAAACTGAATCAGCTCTTTACGGCCAATATTTACCTTGTGAATATCAAACTTGGCGATGAATGATGAAATAATTCCTTTGGCTTTGATAAGGTTCATCTTGTTTCCTTGAAGCCTTATATTGACTTCATTCATTTTTTCAAAAATATCTGTAAGGTACGCAAGTTCCAACTTGCGTTGCTTCAAATTCTCACTTAAAACAGGATCAGACGTGTCGAGAAACTCAGTAACCGTGTCAAATAATTCGAAGAAACGGCGCAAACAGTTTCTTTTGGAAAGCCACCTCACGGCCGTATGTATAAGCAAGCGTTCGAATTCATCATTTTCATCGCAAAGTTGTCGGAACAGACGGTCATTGAGGGAATTAGCTTTAATCTTGTTAACACCAGTAATGACCAGTTTTAGGGTTTCATGCAGGACACCACTCAATTTTTTCGCAGCTAAGTGTTGACGATGAATGACACAGTGAATAGTGATGACCTCTGGCACTTCTTTCTTAAGGTGGGATAGAAACCCAGCATGACGACCTGACATGGCAGGAGCACCGTCTGTTGTTCAAGCGCTCACGTTTGTTAGGGGAATCTCTTTTTCCTCAAAATAATCTTGTACCACTTTAAAAATCGATGATCCCTTCGTATCAGTGATCAAAGTTCTAGCAAACAACATTTCCTTTTGTTCATTGATAAACCTCACATAAGCTAATAAAATTGCTTTGTTATCAATCACAGTTGATTCATCAATCTGCAATGCAAATTTACTTTTTTTCAACAAATTGGTGAGTTTGGATTCAACGTATGTGGCCATTTCGTCAATTCGCCTGGAAACAGTATTGTTGCTCAAAGGAACCAATTGATTTATCTTATTACTAGGGCCCTCGCCTAGCATGATTTCAACAATTTTTTTTGTAGCCGGTAAAACAAGAGTTTCGCCAATTGTGTGAGGCTTACCACATTTAGTGATCAATAAAGACACCTCGTAAGAAGCAAGAATACCTTTGTCAAGATCGGTTGCTCGTTTTTTAAATAATCCACTCACATTAGGCCGTTTAACAGCTTTAGCTTTGAGGTGTTGAAAATAACTAAGTTCTTTACTCACTTTATCACTGTGTACTCTTGATAAATGATATTTCATTCGCGAAGGCTTTATGGCTTCATTACTAGTAAATGTTTTATCGTACAAAAGACAATGTGGAAACTGCACATTTTGCGGTGACGTGATAAAACCGAATTTTAAATACTCAGCTAAGTATTGACGACACTTCTTCTTTTTTGAATCCATTGTGCATGAACTTCTACACTTCAAAACAAACGCACAAAAACAGAAAAGACACGCACAAAAACTGATGGTGAGGCACACAAAGGCTAGTGAAGACTGAAGACGAATGTAGGGCAATGGCAAGTGTGTTGTGTTGGCAGGAGGGGGAGGGGGTTGTGTCACCAGTCGGCCGCGCTGAACAACAACAGGTGGGGGACTATGAAGAGGGGTGAGTGCAGTGAACTCGCTGGCTGAGAATAGCCAGTGACTCGTGCTACCCAGCAACTTCTACTGTACAGTTGTTATCCCTCTTACTGGTCCTCGGGGTAACTGGTTTTGTCTTGGTCGAAGTCCAGTCTCCGGGTGACATGGATTTCCAGGCGTCGATCTCGCGGGTCCAGTGGATGGGGGTAGGGAAGGGAGATGGGGAGAAAACATAGGCGGGTTCTGGGGTGGCCACGGCGTGAAGCTGGTAACCCTCAGGGCTGAAGGGGGAAATCGGAGTAGGTGGGGGTCGGATGGTTGGTGAGAGGGGAAGACGAGGGGAGGAGTTGGCTAACTCGGGTGCAGGGACTCTTGAAGATGCTGGAGCGGAGTGTTGACGTTCGAGGGTCTGGTGGTTGCAGTCGGGATCGTAGAAGATGGGTCCACGGGCGGAGTATGGTTTCGTTGTCGTCGTCTTCTGTCGGTGGGCCATGCCGGCGCGGCGGGTGTATCCCATCCCGTGGGTTCACCGTCGGAAGGGTCGATCAAGGTTGGAGGGTGATAGGGCAGAGTCCCGGCAACACGAAGTCGCGGTGGGAGGTAAGGATCTGTTCCGGCAACACGGAGTCGCGGTGGGAGGCAAAGGAAACTGTCCCGGCAACACGGAGTCGCGGTGGGAGGCAGGGGAACAGTCCCGGCAACACGGAGTCGTGGTGGGAGGTAAGGATCTGTCCCGGCAACACGGAGTCGCGGTGGGAGGCAGGGGAACAGTCCCGGCAACACGGAGTCGCGGTGGGAGGTAAGGATCTGTTCTGGCAACACGGAGTCGCGGTGGGAGGCAAAGGAAACTGTCCCGGCAACACGGAGTCGCGGTGGGAGGCAGGGGAACAGTCCCGGCAACACGGAGTCGCGGTGGGAAGCAGGAGAACCGTCCCGGCAACACGGAGTCGCGGTGGGAGGTCGGGGATAGTTGTGGGAGGATAGGGAGGGACGATGAAATGCTCTTTCAAACAAATAAAGATGATTTATTATGCTCTTTCCATAACGGTGGTTCGCCAGGGTTGGGTCACCACTAAAAATAGCGCCGTACGGCTGTTGCCCGATATAAAACATCTGACTTGACAGTTATGCCACGCCAGTTTGTCTATGAAAGGGCTGATTTGTTGTTTGAGTACCGAGTCATTGTCATGACTCTTAACCTCGCGAATGAACTTGTTTACCTGATGAAATGGAACAGATGAAATGAGCCTGCAGAATACTACAGGTGTGTGGTTTTTGTAGCCCGACGCAGGACATTTCTACCTTGACTATGATGCCAAGCTAGGCCGCCTGTGAAAGGGCTATATTTGTGTTAGAGTACGGAGTCACTATCGTGACTCCTGGCCTCTTGAATAAATTGATACCTTGTACAAACAATTGTATAATTATTGACACTGTGAGTGAAGTTGGTGATAGTGAACGATCGCGCTGGGTCTCGGGATTTGGGGAGGATTTTCTTTTGTTGGGATGTGGGAAGGTGTGTATAAGGTATGATGATGATATATGTTGTTGTTTCATGAGTCGATTTCCGGGAGGAGGATCGAAAGGTTTAACTTGACTGTAGGGAATAGGTTTGGCGCGGATGTTTACATATCCATTCCCCATCTGGGGCCGTCAGTGGCGCCAGCGTTATTCTCTGGCTAGAAGGTTGACCTAGGCGGTTATCCCAGTGGAGTCCGGCGGTGGCAAAGGTTATAAAGAGTTTCTTGTTGGGGTAGGATTTTCTTTTCTTGGGATTAGGAGTAAGGTGGTTACATTTCCATTCCCCATCTGGGGCCGTCAGTGGCGCCAGCGTTATTCTCTGGCTAGAAGGTTGACCTAGGCGGTTATCCCAGTGGCGTCCGGCCGTGACTAAGGTTGTGATGGCATGAAATGAGCGACTTGTGAATGTCAGGTCTGGGGTTGGAGCAAGGATGGGATAGTTGGGTGGTGGGTTGTCGTTGATCCCGTTGGTCTGGCGTAGTCGATTGTCAATTTGGTTAATTACTACTCTAATCTTTTTTTTTTTTCCTAAATCTAGGTATCGGGGGTTGTGTTTTTTTATTTCTTTATTTTTTAATTTTTTTTTTTTCCAAGATTATAATAGACACTGAGTTAGTCATAATAATGCTCTCCTACGCCAGCCGTGGTCTCTTGTAGCGTCTGGTCTCAGCAGGGTCGTAACGTCCTAGTTCCCGTACTATGTCGTTAGTGTGTGTGTCTGCCTGTTCGTAGAGTTTTATGTTCCTTTCCCTGTATATGTCATGGAGGGGTCTGCAATTTGTCGTTTCATGTAGGTGTATTGTTCTAGTTCGCCAGGGTGCTCCAGTGATGGTTCTGAGTATCTTTTTTTGTGTGGTTTGTAGTCTATCTGTGAGGTGTTTGGCTCCGTAGCTCCATACTGCGCAGTTGTACAGTATAATCGGTTGTATCATGGATTTGTATAAGACAGTTTTTGTATGGATGTTTAGTTCCCTTCCTTTGAATAGAGCGTACAATTGTACATATATCCCAGTGGCTTTTTTTCTTGTGTTCTCTATGTGACTTCTCCAGGTTAGTTTCGAGTCTATTGTAGTGCCTAAATATTTTGTATCTTTTTTAACAGGTATTTCTGTGTCGAATAAAGTGAGTGGTGCTGGGAGTTGTTTGCGTCCTCGGCTAATAATCAAAGCTGCTGATTTTGTGGGGTTAACTTTTATCCTCCAAGTCGTGAACCAAATTTGTAGTTCAACTAGGTACCTCTGCATTTTTAAGCTGGCAAAATTTATGTTTTTATATATGGTGTAGGCCATGGTGTCGTCTACTTATGGATTGGTAGGAATGTCTGAAATATATATGCTATAAAGGTGTGGTGCTAGTGCAGATCCCTGGGGCACCCTAGCCCTTATGTCGTGTATGGGTGATTTTGTTCCGTCCATGACTACCTGAAACTTCCTTCGAGCAAGGTAACTGGCGATAATGTGGATGATCCATTGTGGGTAGTTGAATTTAATTAGTTTTTGAATTAGTCCTATGTGCCAAACTCTGTCGAATGCTTTTTCAACGTCTAGAAATATTGCTACGGTGTGTTTTTTTTCTTCAAATGCTTTTGTGGCGTCCTCAATTAAATTTAGTACGGGGTGAATAGTCGAGTGATTTTTCCTGAAACCGAATTGGATTTTTGGGATGATCTCATTCTTTTCGCTAAATTTGTCTATCCTTTTTAGAACTAGTTTTTCAAATAGTTTGCTCATAGTGGGGAGGAGACTAATAGGCCTTCTGTTCTGAGGGAACATTGGGTCCTTTCCTGGTTTAGGAAGAGTTATTACTGTCGCCAGTTTCTATACGTCTGGGAAGTGACAGAGTGTAAGTAGAGCGTTGAATATTGTCAGTAGCGTTAGTATTGCCCTCGGTGGTAGTTTCTGTAGTGTTTCGTTTGATAGTCTGTCGTGGCCTGGCGCTTTATTTTTTGGGAGTTGTTTCATTGTATAGTTTAGTTCATCTAGTGTTATTAGGTCCACCCGTGACACTATTGGTCTAAATAGGTATTCCCGTACTGATCTCTGTGCGTCCCTGACGAAGTCTGCGTCTCTCGGGTTTTGGTTTGGTGTAAACTGTTTCTCCAGAGTCACGGCTATGGCCTCCGCTTTCTCTGAGCTTGTATAGGCCCTACCGTGCTCCCCGTGTATAGCGGGTACCGACCGTTTGTTGCCTGATGATTTAAGCTGTTTTGTGACTTTCCAGACTTTACTGGGGTCCATGGCAGCGTCAGTGATGTATGTGTTCCAGTTGTTGCATTTAATAGTTTTAACTGTACGTCTTACTTGTGCAGTGAGTCTATTGTAGGCTGTTCTGTGCTGTGGTGTTCTGTATGTTTGCCAGTCTCTCCTTGCCTCTCGTTTCTGTGCGAGCAGAAAGTCAAGGTCTGGGTGTTGGCGTCTCAAGTCATGTTTTTCCTGTTCTATTGCGGTGTTAGTTCTGTATGCTTCCTGTACTGTGCTGGTAAAGAGTTGGAGTGTAGTGTCTGCTTCTTCAGTGGTCGTGATGTTTATGTTTTCGGGTACTGTTTCGTCTAGTGTTCTTTTGAACCCTTCCCAGTTAGTAGTAGTTTTTAGTTTTTTAATGTTGTTTATCTGTATTTCTGTGTTTGTTGTGATCTCGCACACTATAGGGTTGTGGTCCGAGTCTAGTTCTTTAAGAACAGAGAGCTCTTCCGGTGTCACCCCTATATTGTTCAAGACCACGTCTATTACATCTGGCCTCTGTAGTGGGTTTGAGGGGTAAAATGTCGGTTCGCCAGGCCCGACTACCGTGTATCCCTTAGTGTCAGCGTGATCGTTTAGTATGCGTCCATTCCTATTGGTCAGTCGGCTATTCCAGTTCAAGTGTTTGCTATTCATGTCCCCTGCTAAGAATATCTTATCGAAGCTCGTAAGTTCGTCTAGGTCGCTCTGTAGTATTGTCTTGGTCGGTGGTTTATATATGGCCGCGAATAGGATACCTCCGTTCTTTGTATTTACTTTTATTGCTGTTGCTTCTATGTTTTGTAAGGTTTGAAAAATATGTTGGTAGTGGGGAATATTGTCTTTGATGAATATTGCTGTTCCCCCGCCACTTCTGCCGGGTCTATCTGTTCTATATAGATGGTAGCCGAAAAAGTTAAGTCTCTTGTTTTGGTTTAGATGGGTTTCGTTGATTAGTCCTATATCTATTCCATATGTTTTAAAAAGTTCTTCTAGTTCATGAGCCCGCGTCAGTATCCCGTTCGCGTTCCATATAAAAACGCGTAGAATGTCCTTGGTCCGCGTCTTGTCTTGTCTAGTCATCCTGATTTACAAAGTAGTCAGTCACTCCCTCTATCATGATAAACATTTTCTCTGTTGAGTCTGTTGTTTGTCTGAGCCTATTGAGATAAGGTTTGAAATGTGTAATGATCTTCATTATGTTTAAGTCTTTGAGTAGCCTAATTAAGTCTTTTATGTCAGAACCGGTTGAACCGGCTTCTTGTTGTGGGGGGCCTTGTGTTTGTTTTGCCTGTACTGCCTGGGCGTAGGATCGGTGGATCTTGGCCGCCTCAGGGACGGGGGGGGGGGGGGGGGGGTTTGCCACGGGTCTCTGCCGCATTGGTGGGAAGCTCTGTGTGTTGGAGGGTGGGGGCATGGTCCGGGTCAAAGTTTTGTTCTGTGTGTTTATCTTTGGTAGTTGTGCCGTCTTCTTCTTTTCTAGTAAGTCTAAGTACACCGGGCACTTGCTGTAATTCGCCGTGTGGCTTCCCATACAGTTTACGCATCGGGCAGGAGTGGTGGCGTCTTTTTTGGGGTAGTCTTTGGTGATGTGCTGTTTTAAGCACTTGACACACCGGGGTTGTTCTGGCAGTTATTCTTAGTATGGCCGTATCTTTGGCACTTGTGGCATTGTACGACTGTGTTGAGTGGTGGTATGTAGGGTTCGATCCTAACTCTGGTATGGTTAATTGACTTTACTTGGAAGATGGTGTTTGTGTCTGTGCTCTTTGCTAGAGTCACTTGGAAAGTAGGAGAGAAGTGTTACTGTCTGAGTCCTGTTGTCCGCAGCCGACTTCCTGGAGAATTGTCTCACGTCAGTCACTGGGAATCCCATGTCTTTAAGTTCTGCTTCTAGGTCACTGGTAGCCATGTTGGGAGGGAGCCCCTTGACTATAACTTTAACTGGTTTGTCCCTCGGTAGCGTGTAAGTGTGAAACTCCTGTTTTAGGTCCTTCAGTAAGTGTTGTATTAGGTCGTAGTCCTGCTTGTTGGTGGTGTGAATTTTTAGTCCGTTTGTGATGTACGTGATTTTAATGTCCCCTCCTATCTCTTTTGCTACCTTGGCTATCTGAGAGTAGTTTTGTGTTCCTAGCGTCACTATTGGTGGGTAGTGTGTCTTGCGTGTGGTGGTTGTTGTAGGCAGCTGTTTGTCAGTGTTCTGGTCGAGTGGTGAGGGAGTATTGTTTTCGGCCCTTTTCAGGGCGTCGAACTTTTTCGTCAACTCTGTTGGTGTCTTTTTTTGTCTGGGGTTGCTTGTGAGGTCTGAATTTCCTTTTCCGTCCTAGTTTGTCGGCCATCGTGAAAGTTCCCTGTCCGTCAGTGTCGGCTTCCATGTCTGAATTGTCTGTAGAGGAGTAGTCCATGTCCGTGTCGTTTTGTTTGGTTCTCGGTCTGGTGTGGTCGGGGGCGGCCATTTCGCTCAGCCCTGAAAAGGGCAGGCTAGTGGCCAGTGTGGAAGGGTTAAGATACCCTCCTCTGTGCAGTGCGGGAGGATCTGTGATGTTGTCTGGTGTCCCGGAAGACGTGCGCCGACTGCGAGGTATTGTTTCGCAGCCGGTCTCGATTTACGGCCTACTGTGGCTTTGTTGGCACCGTTAGGTATCCACCACAGAAATTACCACCGAAACGTCCCTTCCGAGTTTAGTCTAGTGTGTGTGTTCGGGTAAACCTGTCTCCTGTACAATCTGCTCACGTTTGCCTTAAAAAAGGCAGGTTTGTCTTAAAAAAGACAGTTGCGGTTTTGCCTTGAAAAAGGCAGCTCAATAAAACACCTGGTGGCTCGAATCTCAGAGAACGGTACTCGTACTAAAAATAGCTGCCGTACGGCTGTTGCCCGACATAAAACATCTGACTTGACAGTTATGCCACGCCAGGTTGTCTATGAAAGGGCTGATTTGTTGTTTGAGTACCGAGTCATTGTCATGACTCTTAACCTCGCGAATGAACTTGTTTACCTGATGAAATGGAACAGATGAAATGAGCCTGCAGAATACTACAGGTGTGTGGTTTTTGTAGCCCGACGCAGGACATTTCTACCTTGACTATGATGCCAAGCTAGGCCGCCTGTGAAAGGGCTATATTTGTGTTAGAGTACGGAGTCACTATCGTGACTCCTGGCCTCTTGAATAAATTGATACCTTGTACAAACAATTGTATAATTATTGACACTGTGAGTGAAGTTGGTGATAGTGAACGATCGCGCTGGGTCTCGGGATTTGGGGAGGATTTTCTTTTGTTGGGATGTGGGAAGGTGTGTATAAGGTATGATGATGATATATGTTGTTGTTTCATGAGTCGATTTCCGGGAGGAGGATCGAAAGGTTTAACTTGACTGTAGGGAATAGGTTTGGCGCGGATATTTACATATCCATTCCCCATCTGGGGCCGTCAGTGGCGCCAGCGTTATTCTCTGGCTAGAAGGTTGACCTAGGCGGTTATCCCAGTGGAGTCCGGCGATGGCAAAGGTTATAAAGAGTTTCTTGTTGGGGTAGGATTTTCTTTTCTTGGGATTAGGAGTGAGGTGGATACATTTCCATTCCCCATCTGGGGCCGTCAGTGGCGCCAGCGTTATTCTCTACTAAAAATAGCTCCAGAGATCACCGTGTTATATACCCTCCACTAACGCCCGGCCTTGACCAATGGGGAAAACGGCGGCTTCCTATTGGTACGAGAAAACCGTTGGAGACAGTGTCCATCACGCGAGCCAATAGGAAGCGCTGGCGCTGTGAGCAGAGGTGGAGTCGTCACGGACGGCTCAGACAACATGGACTGTGGGCCGGACCGGCAGCAGAGAGGGAGGGTGAAGCGGCCGGTGCAAGCGTGAAGGAAAGATACAAAGCTGACTGAACAGTGAGGCACATCACAGTACTATTTTAATTTTTCCCCCTTTGAATACTCATCGCCCCCAAATATCCCCCCACTTATTTATTGCCCCCCTGAGAACCCAAATCGCCCACTTGGGGGTGATCGCCCCCAGGTTGGGAACCACTGGTTTAAAGCATTCTAAATACACATACAATGATTGCAAACGAATTAATATAATGTGCACGTTATAAATGAAAACTATGCATTTAAAATCTTGTGTTCTACCTAACATTGGAATACAAATACCTGCTTTGAAAGTGATAGCTCCACATCCCACTGCAGCTCCCACTGATGGTCTCACCATGAATGTGAATTTTATAAGTCTGCGGGTAAAGGGGCACAAAGTTCATTTGGACTCATTCATTATCTTCTTCAGTCAAAAAGTGTGTGGTAAAATATCTGATGCTTGAATATTCATGTTTTATCAAAGCATGGATAATTGCTATATATAACCCTTTTAAAATAATTTTCAAACAATTTTAAAATTTCTTTCCAATAAATGCATAAAATAAAAATAACTTATTAAAAAAAATTAAAAAAAAGGAAGAAAACTTATCTTAAAATCCAAAATGGCAAAAAATGAACTATAAAGTATACATTTCTACAACCAGGGGATCATGAACAGAGTTTATGTACAACTGAGCATTGTCTCTGATGGACCAAATATAAAATAACATGTCATCGAAATCCGGGCCCTGCTTACTACTGAAGCCAATTATCTTAAATTTGACGTCTTGGAAGAAATTATTATTAGCACCATGTCTGACTACCCGTTCGGGTTGTACACACTTATGCAAATGTGTAATGGTAGGGTGATTATGAGATGAAATGGAGGACCAACAGTTTAACGTGGAATCCGATTCACGGTGGAAGCCTGGCATTCCTCGCATTAACAAGATGTGATTAATACATGTCTTGTCAGAGGTAAAGGAAGGGTTTGGCAATCAGATAAATCTGTGCCGGGACCGAGGATTGAACCCCGGACCCCCAGCACAGAAGTCTAACATTTTACCCCTAGACCGCGAGGTCACCCATTTTGGACGAAAGAATTCGATGATCGTAAGTATGAACGTACAGTAGACGATCGATTTTCCAGGGTAATGAAGGGGAGGGGAAGCATGGATAATAGAAATCACTGATAGTACAAATAATCGCCATCTCTTTACAACCGCCATTCAAATTTGCTGCCCTTTGTTTCTACTTATTTATGTGAAAGTGATTTTCCACTGTGATAAATATTAAAACAAATTAGTGAATTAGACTCTGAATCGACTTCTGCATGCTAATAGCATTAAATAACAAAATCAAAACAAGAATAGACAAATTATTAGAAAGTGCTAAACTGGAGAGGTCCCATTAAATACATTTAGGTAAGTTAATTTCTGTTTTTCATTTGTTTGTTATTATGATCAATAAAATAAAGCCACTATTTTAGAATAAATCTTAATGATTAATATGTCAGTAAAAACTAGGGGGCTGCAAACATATGTTAGGATATTTAGGGGGCTGCGAGTAATAAGAGGGTAAGAACCACTGGTCTAGACTCTTGTACGATTTTCTCCACTCTGTTTACATGTTTGCTGGCTACCATCACTTTTTCCTTGACCATGTGACCATTCTTGAAATGGATGTAGAGTGTTGTACCGGATAAACCAAATCAACATATTACTTTCATTATGATCACAATGTACTATTATGACTCCCTTTAGACCTATATGTATACAATTTATATTACTATAAGAATCATTTACTATCTACATATTATATTATTTATATTTATTATGTGTAGCAAACTGTGAATGCACACATGATACTCCTTCTTTATACACACAGTGTTTTATTTTGTTTTAGCTTGATTTTTATTTCATTGATGATGGCCCTTATTTGGATTCTCTTGAACATGTGATTGAGCATTATAGTTTAATGTCTGACGGCTTACCAACAACACTTCAAGTGGCAGTACCACCTCGTCCTAAACCCCCTCTGCCAGATATGCCTCCATCTTTGCTTTTAAATGGAGTAAGTTCAAAGGAAATGCTAGCCACTAAATAAGTTATTTCACATGCAGCTACATTAGTAAACAATCTATATAGTTAACTCTTTTGCAGAACGACCCCTGTATTTTTATTTAAAATTTTGCAACACTTATAATTCTCTCATTTATGATTCAAAACATTTTGTGGTGTTTAATGACCAAGGCCAAACTCCAGAGCAAAATACATTACTGTACTAAAAGTCTAATATAACCCAAATTATTTCTATGTTTGGCAAAAACTTGGAAATGCTTCATGATCAACTAGCTTTAATATTTCATGTAAATGAGGGATCCTAAAACTATATTCCATTTTTTCATTCTCACATTTTAAATTGGTTTGCTATTAGTAACATCAATGTCTTTCATGCTATGTATATATGGTATTTGTGACAACTATACAAAAGAATATGACTAAAATAAATAATTTGGTTTTATACATTATTTCTTCAGTTTTCTACGTTATCTTCTCGAAGACAAACTAAACATACTCCAAACAGAAACCATGCCTCTCAATCTCTAAGCAATGGTGTATCTCCTTGCCATAGTAGGAAAGGTTCACTTGTGCCAAGTAATGAAAATACATTTGTTGAATCAACACTACCGTTACCATTAAAAGTCATTGGGATGAAAGAGCCAATAATGCACGGTAAGTTGGATTCTGCCAAAATATTAGCTAATGACTAACAAATATTCTAATTAGTATATAATAGCTGATTATCATCTTTAAAAATCTTAACTCAAACTATAAAATGGTAAATATTCACACTTTTTTCAACAAACAAATTTAAAATTTAGTATTTTTTCTTAGAGCATGTATTACAAACTAATATTAATAAAGAAACCATGAGAAAAATGTTCAGTTCAATAATTGGTTACGAAAACATTAAAATTAGAGAGCATTGTGCAAAATACAACTTTGAAGAAAGTTTAATAAAGTTTGTGAGATTTTCTATCATTCATAATTCTTGCATCCAAATGAATCATATACTATGTTCAATATTTTATCTTGACACTTAATATGTAGTAAATAGCTTAGCTTTTAAAGGGTGAGTCTCACTCGATCAGGTTATGACACCAGGAGTGTTGTAGTAAACTTATTACATGCAAATTACTATGTGTCTCAAATTATCCTCTACAGCATTTTTTATTTATGTAATTATGTTATAATATACATTACACATATAATTGCCTTTGTTATTTCAAACTTTTCTTACATTAAGTTTCTTAAGTTTTTATTAGTATACACAACTTAGCTCACAGGAAACACATGATCTAAATCATCCAAATTTTGTCAGCTCTATTATGCTCTAATCATAATCAATAAGTAGTTGCCTCACTCTTACTAATAGGGTCGAATTTATTAGAATCTGCTGGCACTACATTAAATAAAATAAATTATAAGGTGGCCGCTGATCGGGAAAACAAAGAAAACCGGAAAATGTGTTTGAATTTGGCCCATTGAAAAAAAAAAGAGTTAATGTTCTTGAATTTAGCTGTCTCTCGGAAATTAAAAGGCAAGGACTACTCTAAATAGCTTTTAGGTGTATCTAAATTTCTGAAAATTTATGAGGGATAACCACTCTAAACATCTCGGAGAGGAGTTTAATTTTCAAAATGTTCTAGACTAATTTTCAAGAATTTAATGTTTCAGTTCACAGACCCTTTGACTTGGGGGACAATTCTTTTTTTTAACTTTATCAACTACCCTCTTTCCCTTACACAAATAAGGTTCTGTCAGCACTGGGTGTAGTAAATTTTTTATACATATACTGTTTAAATTGCCTACTCTACTTGTGGCTGAGCACACTTCACAAGTGGAATAATGGCTTTCTGACCCAAACCTTAAAAAAAAAGTGTGATGATGAGGATTTAAAGTAATTCGATGATTGTACCCTGAACTTTTTAATTTCTCTTTTATTTTAGAGGGAGGTGGCTAGTGGTAAAGTCATTCAACAGGAGATTGCTAGGACTATTTTTTATAACACAGACCCATCCTGAAGTAATTTAGAGTGTTTTAAGACAAATTAACAGTGTAGGTGGTATAAATTGTGTATAACTCCAATATTCTACTAACCTAGGCAAGTATAAATTCTATTATAAACAATACTTGTTCAAGTACTAAAATTTGTTGCCATGTTTAACACACTTAACAAAACACTTTCATTCATAATCATTTATTCAAGTCCACAACTGAAAGAAAAGTCTTTTAAAAAACTGAAAAAACAATTTTCTTTAATTTTTTGCTTCTTAAATCAGGAATTATGTTGAAATTTACTATAGAGTTTAAGCGGCCACTCACTAATACCATGCATGATGGATAAAATATTAATGTTTTTCTCTTTCTCTCTAAAAAGATACATTCATACTTTTATATGATTAATAGAGAGTATTTGTTGTGTACAATGGTGTGCTTTGGCTTCCTGCTGATCATATATTCATATAAGAGTCATTAAAAAATTGCCTTCATTGGTTTTCTTTCACATGTTATTTTCTCACCCTCAGTTTATCTGTATTTCTATTAGCACTATTTATTTTTTCATCTCTTTCTTCTCTAGTTTTTCCTTTCTATATTTTTGTTGTCTGTTATGGAAATTAATATAGAAAAGTATCTTTTTTATTTCATTTAGAATTCATCCCAGGTGATTGCTTATCACTAGGGCCTGTTCTTGGCGAAGGAGAATTTGGTTCTGTATATAAAGGAGTATTCTGTAATCAAAATGGAAAAAAGGTGAGGACATTAATATTATTTTATGTTCCTATTTTTTACACAAGTTTTTTTTTTTTTCACAAACTATACACATCTTTTTTTAATACCTTACACTTAGGTAGTTAACATATAACACTTATTGACAGACAGTCAATTTTACATTGAAATCTTCCCTGAACAGATTTAAAATAAAATACTTCCCCTGGTTGAGTTTTTACCCTATGGGGGTATATATAGCTTATAGGTCAGGATCAAAGTGTAGTCCGTCATGATAAGCCTGTTAACTTTCAGGGTAAACAGAGAGCTTGTAAATACTTCAAATTTATATATTGATAAGCTTGTTGTTCATTTTAATGGAAAAGTCATGTGAAATATGCCTAAACAGCTCTTAACAAATTTCATTAGCACTCTTTTGACCTTGATAGCTTTCTGACTAGGCACAGTTCTTAAATTTTTATGCAACATACATTCTTTCAATGGAAGTTTTACACTTATTTATTTTAAATTAGGTCTGGAATGGCAAAAATTTAGTTTACTCAGAAGTATCTTACTTCATTCATTAGGAAATTACTCTTAAATTGTGGACTTTATAAAACAAAATAAGTTAAACCTACCCTTAGATAGAAGTAGTTGAACTACTAGAAAAGTTTTGTCAATTCAAATTAATCTAGTGAAACATTAAGTCATAATTAGAGGAACGAAAAAATCCCAGTAATGATAAATTGCTTTTTGCTTACTAGGTGATTTCCTAACATTTTCAATGTCATTAAAACTACATTAACCTGTTTGTTTAACCTGAATGATAGTAAGACGTGGCGGCGCTAAATAAATAAAAACTTTTTGATTGAGGTTTACTAAGATTTTACTTATAAATCATTTACAACTCCTATAAAAATAGTGTATAATAATTTTCTCATAATATGTCACCAATAAACTATTTTTACATGGATTGTTGGAGTTCAATTGTTACCCTCAAAACGTTCATGTTTGTTTAGATTTGTAATTCAATATAACACCAATAGATGTCTTATGAATTTAGTCTTAAAAGCTTTTTCAAATAATAAACCGTTAGTCATGTTCCAATCAAGCGCTGTACCGGTCGTGCTATAAATTGTGTTAGCAATAGTTTATACATAATGTGTATTTCAATCCCTACTCCGCCTAACAGGTTATGGGCCCAGATTATGCGAGTTAGGCGATCATAAACAAAACAAAACTTTTATTAAACGAAAAGTTATAAATCAAAAAAGTACAGAAGTGGAACGATTTGTTAGCCTAACAAAATGGTGCACACGAACGCGACGCATTCAACACAACTCGAGATGTTGTCACGCGACAAATACGATACATGGAAAATACAAGCTGAAGCCTTGCTAATAAAAAATGATACATGGGGATATGTGTCAGGAGAAATACCACAACCCGAAGTGGTGGGTGAAAACGCGGTGCTTGGTGCCGCGCAAGCTGCACACAAAGCTTGGCTAGCGGCCGATCGGAAGGCAAAAGCTGATTTGATCCTGTCCATCAATCCATCTGAATTAAACCAGATTCGGGGATGAGTTACTTCACATGACGTATGGATCGAACTAGAATCAATATACGCATCAAAGGGGCCTGCTCGCAAGGCACCATTGCTCAAACGTCTCACACAACGCAAGATGCAAGATGGTGACGATGGGACTGAAGATCTTGCTGGATTTTTTGACGCTGTGAATAAGTTGCATGCAATGGAAGTGGACATAAACGGTGACCTGTCGACGATCATGCTGCTATATAGTCTCCCCAGCAGTTATGACAACTTTCGATGTGCACTCGAATCCCGTGACAATTTACCTGATGCTGAGACATTGAAAGTGAAAGTTTTGAAAGAACAATATGCGCATGCTCAGGAAAACAGAAGTACCGCAATGTTTGTAAAGTCGGGAAAACAGTTTGTAAACCAACCGAAAGGTGGCGCTAGCAGTGGTGCTGGATCAGAACAGAAACGTAAACAAAAACAACATCTAAACTAAAAGTGCGACTTTTGCAAAAATAAAGGACACAGGGAGGCCGATTGTTTCTTTAAAAAGAAGTTGAGCGACCAAACAGAAAATAAAGCTGTGTACCATCGGATGGTTTACGAAAGACACTAAACAACAAAAATAGACGAGACTTACCCCGTTCGCTTGCTGACTGGGGCTGCGTGGAAGAACGACACAAAAGCATCGGACGCACCTTCGTGGCACCGGGAAAATAGAACACTGGCAGAGTAAAATGTGACGCGAGTTCAACGAATATCTTGAGTTGATTGGACATGCGCAGTGAAGACATCCCCTTCGATAATGTTCCCGAACGGCCACGGACCTTCCCGGAGCTGTGTGGCATGCGCTATCTATGTATTCCTTGATGTTCTAGAATGTGACCTCCCCTAATTTTCCCGTCTCTCCCTCTTCTGTGCTTTATTGTATATATACTGGCGTCTTTGCCAATGAATGGACAATTGGGCCTAAGTTGTAACTGAGATAGGATAAGCTCCGGCTTTCTTCAACTTAAAATGTAAGGTCAAAATTCATTCTCGGAAAACTTAACTTCTTCTTTTTTTAATTGTAATAATGTTCCAAAATTTATTTTCGGCCTATTTTTCTAGATTCAAAATACTTTAGAAATAAATCAGACGGTTAGAAAATTACTTTATTGTTCTTTAGATATCGCTTCGTTGCTAGGTGATGGCGTCTTATCGCCAGTTGAGTTACAATTAATCGATTGTATCGATTGTACCGATCATGTTTAATGGGTATCGATTTCGTGAATTTATATATTTGAATAATATTCACGTGAACTATTTAATATTTGAATTTAGATGCCACGTTGATGGACAGATATTTAATATTAAATCTAGATGCCATTTTGATGGACAGATATTTAATGTTTGAAGTTAGATGCCTTTTTTGTGGGCAGATATTTAATAATTAAGTTTAGATGCCACGTGGATGGGCAGGTATTAAATTTAGATGCCATTTTTATGGACAGATATATATAATGTTTGAAGTTAGATGCCTTTTTTGTGGGCAGAAATTTAATATTTAATATTACATGCCATTTTGATGGACAGATATTTAATGTTTGAAGTTAGATGCCATTTTGATGGACAGACATATAATGTTTGAAGTTAGATGCCGTTTTTATGGGCAGATATTTAATATTTAAATTTAGATGCCACGTTTGATGGGCAGAAATTTAATATTTGAATTTAGATTTATTGTTGTTGTTTTGCAACATGCTAGTTCTCAGGGACGAATATGTAAGAATTGAATACAGAATATCTTGTTGTTATTTTTTGTAAATAAGAAAGGCGCCCAATCAAATGGACTTAGAATTAACTACGTTTAACTAAAATTTTTTGTTGTAATGCTGTCTGGCTATGTTCATAACAATTTGATGAGTCTAATTTACTTTTATACCTTTTATCAATATCTTATGTTAATGTTAAATTAAACTGATATATGTTTCACCTTAGACTCTTTAACTTTGGCTACAATTCGTTGTGGTATAATAAATTAATTTATATTTTTTATATACATCTTCACTACAACAATGTTAACGTTGAATAGAACTGTTAAATATCAAATTTTGCGATTGCAAATAAATACCAACTTATCATGACTTATACAAATATTTTCTATATATGCCTCTCCATACCCTAGGTATTAGTCCTAATGTATTTCTATTAATTTAATGTGAGCTGATAGGCAGGTTGCAGTATCTCACTGCTTTCTAGAGGTAGACGGCCCCTTTTGAATAACCCAGCAACAGGTTTGAGTTGCGAGCTTCGGTATTGGAATGTTTTGGGTAAAACATTCAACGCCTTGAATTCCATAGCACTCACTTTTATTGTTGTCCCTTTTTTTATATTACTATTTGTATTATTTGAGCATCCTCCCCTTGAGGATGGTTCAGCTGATGAGGCTCATTGTTGTTTTTTCATCGACAAAGAAATTACAAAATCAAGCAACATAAACAACCTTTGGTGCATTGATAGTGGTTACACATCTCACTTATGCAACAATGAACATGAATTAATAAGTATGAAGAAAATTCACGGGAATCTTACTTAATCTTGCCAATGACAGTGCCACACAAGTAAAAGTGAAAGGTGACATGCCAATTACCACCGCAAACAGTGACAGACTCTATCACATTGAAAGACACCTTATACATACTTGACCTCCGAACGAACCTCATCTCTGTGGCAAAAATTGTTAACAACAACAACAACAAGGTGACATTCGAGAACAATTGTGCAACTCTAAAAGGCATAAATGGTGACATTAAACTTGTTGCGATTAGCATTAGTGACTTATTCTACTTGTGTGAAAGCGATCAGCAAGCATGCATGGTCACAGGATCAAAAGAATTAGAAGTTTGGCACACTTGACTTGGTCATTTGAATTTGAGGGACATGGTCAATATGCTCAAGAACCAATGTGTGATCGGTTTGAAATTCAGTGAATCATCTGACTTAAAAAACTGTCATACCTGTCTAGAAGGAAAAATAACATCAGCTCCTTTCCCCAAACGAGAGGTAACCTCAAAAGAACTTCTGGAGTTAATCCATTTCGACATCTGTGGGCCGATGAGGGAAACATCTCAAGGTGGCGCACGTTATTTTGTAATCCTCATAGATGACTTCAGTCGATGGTGTTAAGTCTACTTCTTACGTCACAAGGGAGAGGTTACGGAGAAGTTCATTGATTTCAAGAATCTAGCCGAAAATTAGACAGCATATGATCAAAGCTCTTCAGTCGGATAATGGTAAAGAAAATTACAATGATAAAATGGATTCCATCCTCAAACGTGCAGGCATCCAACAACGTCTAACAACTCCGCACACCCCACCACAGAACGGTGTTGGGAAAAGGAAGAACCGCACTCTGGTTGAAGCTGCTCGGTGCATGCTACTCGAGTCTGGAATGCTACTGTCCTTTTGGGCTGAAGCCATAGCGACAACCAATCATATCCTAAATCGATGCACAAATAAAGGGTTGTCTGAAGGAACTCCATAAGAAAGATGGTTGGGAAGACGGCCGAATATCTTGCATCTTCGTATATTCGGGGAGAAAGCCATTATTCTCGACAAGTCTCCCAATAAAGGAAAGTCCAAAGGCAAGAAAGGGGTCTTTATCGGTTACTCTGACTGTTCCAAGGCCTCCCGGGTATGGCTACCAAGTGAACGAAAGATCTGTGTCTCCAGGGACGTAAGATTCTGCGCCAAGCCTGGGCCCGGACACACATCTGCAGACTTTTTTCAAGAAGAAGAAATATCTTGTCAATATGGAGGAGAGTTCATTGAAGAAGAGTCCTCGCACAAGGACATCGAGATCAGTCCGAACACTCTGGAAGAAAATGAACCATTTCATGGATTCAAGGTGAATGATGACCCCATGCTTGACATTGGAGAGCGACAAGCTCATCAAGGTGCCACAGGCACCAAATTCTACATGCTGCCCAAGCGAGGACCCGGCAGACCAAAGTTAATGCGTACCGGAAGAAGGGGTCACCCTACTAAAATATACCAACCTGCAGCCAACCGGGCCGACCAGAAACTTGCTCTCAACAATGATCCGCCATATGGTAAAGATACTGGGCATTCAAGCACTGCATCATCTCAAGAAACTATGGAGCACAACAACGTTCAAAGTAACAGGGAAGATGGATCGTTTCATAATGCCCCAGTTGCGATGAACTCCTCAAAGATTGACATCGACAGTGCCATGAAGGGGCCAGATCGCGAGGAATGGTTTGATGCAATCTATTTCGAGATCAGATGCTTGGTCACCAATGACACTTTAGAAATTGTTGATAGACCAACCAACGATAGTGAGATCGACTGTAGGGCAGTTCTCCTAAACAAGTATAATCCTGATCGAATGTTACTTTGATGGAAGGCCAGGGAGGTAGCAAGAGGCTTCGCCCGAAGACCAGAAATCAACTTTGTGGACACTTTTTCTCCGGTTGCCAGGATTGAATCATTTTGGTTACTCATGGCATTGTCATCCAAACTCAACTTACAAGTCTCACAGCTCGACATTACAACGGCCTATCTGATTGGCGACATCAACACACTAACATTCATGGAACAGCCGGACCTGCTTGTTGAGGCACTGCAAAAGATGATTAGGACTGAAAATGATGACAGCATTGTTGGGAAAGCAATAGCCATGCTTCTTAAAATGGAATCTGGTAAGAGAGTCTGCAAATTTCTAAAGGCCATTTACAGGCTCCCTCAAGCTGGTTGACAGTGGTACGCTAAATTAAGTCCGTCGGGTCTCAGCCCACAAACTCTGACCCATGTTAGTATGTTATTATAATTATTATTGTGAAACAATAGCCGGAACTATTGTTAATGCATTTTAGTGAGGATAACACCTCTCCGATATCATATTCTGAAAATTGAAAAATGACACCTGGACACGGGTTCGATTCCCGTGTCCAGGTGTCATTTTTCAATTTTCAGAATAATTATTATAATTATAATTATTATAATTATAATTTTAATTATAATTATTATAATTATAATTATTATAATTATTATTATTATTATTATTATTATTATTATTATTAGCACTGCGTCTTACTACCCGTTCGGGTTATACGCACTTACGCTAATGTGTAATGGTAGGGTGATAGTGAGATGAAATGAAGGACCTACAGTTTAACGTGGAATCCGAACCACGGTGGCGGCCTGGCATTCCACACATTCACAAGATGTCTTGTCAGAGGTTAGTATGTTGATATTTGAAGTAAGCACACAGTCTACATGCTCATCTATGTTGATGACATCGTGATCACTTCTGGAAACCTGGAGGGAGCCAGGGACATTAAAGGTGAACTGTCAAACAAATTTGATGTAAAGGACCTTGGAGCTATAAATCATTGTTTAGGAATTGAAGTGAACCAATCCAAGGACAAAGTCACATTATGTCAGAGTGGCTACATCAGGGATGTATTGCATAAGTTCGGGATCGATGACTGCAAACCAGCGAAGACACCGATACTAACCGGAGTCAAGTTTGATTCCTCCTCCACTACCACATAAGAAACAAAGCAATATCCATTCAGAGAGTTGATTGGAGCCCTCATGTACATCGCCATTGGTACCCGTCCTGACATTGCTTACGCAGTCAACATGCTGAGTCAATATAATAATTGTCACACCTCAACTCACTGGCGCAAGCCACCAAGCGTGTGCTAAGATATATGAAGGAACGGTTGACAAGAGGTTGGTCTACGCCAGGGATGATGAAGGCATTTCCGGTTTTGCAGACGCCGACTGGGGAAACTGTGACACTGACAGAAGGTCCTATACAGGTTACACTTTCACCTTGTCCGGAGCGGCCGTATCATGGTGCTCAAGAAAGCAGAGAACCATTGCTTTATCTTCAACCGAGGCAGAATATATGAGAGTCACCGAAGCTGCGAAAGAAGCAATCTTCCTGATGACCTTCGTACGAAAACTTAGTTTAAAGGAGTTGTCGAACATAATTATTTTCAATGATAATCAGCTGGAAAATTGGCACACAACCCCATCTTCCACTCAAGATCGAAACATATTTACATAAAGTTTCATTTTATTCGTCAAGCTCTCCAAGATCACCCACTAAAGCTTGAATATCTATCCACTGAGGATATGGTAGCTGACATCTTAACAAAACCTGTTCTTGGAGCCAAACACGAGAAGTATGTCAACGTTTACGTGCTTGATTGTTACCTATTGACCTTTGTGACTCAAAATTGAGGGGGGGTGTTGGAGTTCAATTATTACCGTCAAAACGATCATGTTTGCTTACATTTGTAGTTCACTATAGCGCCGACAGATGTATCATGAATTTAGTCTTAAAAATTTTTTCAAATAATAAACCGTTAATAATGTTCCAGCCTAACGCTGTACTGGTCGTGCTATAAATTGTGTATTTCAATCACTACTCTGCCCAACATGGATCAACAAAATTAATAATTAATCGATTAAAATCTTGATTTATTAAGGCTTCTCTTATAATTAAATGCTTAGTTATTGCAATATAAATAAAATTATAAAATATTTTATATTTAAGAAAAAACTATTTTATCTTGTATGATACAACCAATTATATTCATGGTTTTCTCTTGTACCTACACTGGTAGACACACAGTCTAAAGCCTTATTTTTGCAATAAGCTTGATTACCGGCTATGGGGAGGTTAAGATTTAAGGTTGCACTGATGGTTGTTTTCCCCACATAGTTAATTATCACTGTTTTTTTTTTCATACCCTCTGCATCCCAGCACAGATTTATCTGATTGCCAAACCCTTCTTCACCTCTGACAAGATGTGTATTAATCACAACTTGTGAATGTGTGGAATGCCAGTTCTCAACCATGGTTCGGATTCCACGTTAAATTGTAGGTCCTCCATTTCATCTCACAATCATACATTAGCGTAAGTGCGTATAACCCGAATGGGTAGTAAGACGCGGTGCTAATAGTAATAATAATAATAATAATAATAATAATAATAATAATCTCTCCACACTAATATAGATAGATGCATTGCCTTCTAACTACTCTTCTAATATCCCCCTCATAATTTGATAAGTTAAATAGCCCTTGTGCGCAGAAAAGTATACACCAGATCCTCAACCTTACAGAAGTTGCGCTGCGCTCCTTGAGTCGGGTTGAGTCCATCAACACTGGGGTTCACTAGTGTCAATGCTTAGTGATAAAACCACTTCACTGCACTTATTAAACAACTAACTTTTAACATGTTTGTTATAAAGGGATCATTGTAATTTCAATGTATAGTCAGCTTAAGCTCTTTGTGAGGTATGATTATGTAAAGAGGGGGTTGGGTCAATACCTGAGCCTAGCTTTGTGGAAGCCGACCAATTGATTTGAGAAGGATATTTGTCTACTTCTTTCTAGTAAAACCGTCTTTAAAATGAGTTTTTTTTTTTAAATATTCCTTGATGGCATCTAGCAATACCTGTGTTTAAGGGGTCGAGCTCTCTCACGGAGCATAGCCATTTTATTCTGGTGTTTTGGATTTTAGAAATTGTTTGTTATCCATCAAAACTTTTGTAAATTGAGAATAATGTATACTTTTGAAAGGTAGTTTTTTTCCTATTAAATGACTCATATAGTCATTATAGTCTTTCATTTGTTTCCGAATTTTACTTTAACCCTTTTAGTGCCATGCCTATTCCAGAATTTGCACGCAAAGAGTGTCAGAGGCAATTTAGGTTTTGTGTGTGAAGAATGCCACAGCTATTTCCTCATATTTTTAAAGATTAAAAAAAAAATTGCCAAACCTTTATTTATTAAGCGATTATTCAATTTGTCTATCATTTTATTCCGTAAGTACTGTTCTTTAATAATAATGATAAATTAATATGACTTAATTAAAATTATTTAATTTCTAAATTTTAATTATTTTTTTTCAAAACTATTGCTAATAAACATATTTAAAAAATAATATATATACATTTCAATATTATTTTATTGTAGTGCATTTAGTTTTATACAAGAAAATAAAGTTATGAATATATGATTATAGGAATTACAGGAATTTTTATTTGATATCCTAAATTAGATATATTTTGGTCGTTATTGCTTACCTTACAGCAAGATTTATTATATTGCTTACCTCATGAATAAATACTTAGGACTACACATAATGAATGTGTTTTCCAAATAACCTTTTATGATGAATAATTTTAAAAAAATATTATATAGATCTTAAAGTCATTACTCCTATTTACTTACATTGGTAAAGAAATCTTTTCATTCACATGACATGTCATGAAAATCTTAATAGTATATTTATCTAAACTCAGAACAATGTAACTCGTACATTTAAAAACTGTTTACAAAACTATTTACATCAAAATGAATGTGAGCCACACTTAAGTTTTCCATGCAGCTTGTATGTAAACCGGCTTTGCACTTAGCACATTGAGTTCACGACTGTCCACCATTGTAAACGTACTAAACTCCCGGTTTCAATAACAACTATTTACGGTTGATTTTTGTTTCCAACCTTATATAAAATAATAGAGGGAAATGTTCTCTTTGCAGTGATATATGACTCACTAACAGATAAGACAAGAACTAGCTCAAATCTGCCCTGGCACTTTTAATAGTCGTAGGCAGAGACGATCAGATCGGATCGTGGCACTTTTAGCAATAGTAGGCAGAGCCGATCAGATCGGATCGTGGCACTTTTAGCAATAGTAGGCAGAGCCGATCAGATCGGATCGTGGCACTTTTAGCAATAGTAGGCAGAGCCAATCAAATTGGATTGTGGCACTTTTAGCAATAGTAGGCAGAGCCGATCAGATCGGATCGTGGCACTTTTAGCAATAGTAGGCAGAGCCGATCAGATCGGATCGTGGCACTTTTAGCAATAGTAGGCAGAGCCAATCAAATTGGATCGTGGCACTTTTAGCAATAGTAGGCAGAGCCAATCAAATCGGATCGTGGCACTTTTAGCAATAGTAGACAGAGCCGATCAGATCGGATCGTGGCACTTTTAGCAATAGTAGGCAGAGCCGATCAGATCGGATCGTGGCACTTTTAGCAATAGTAGGCAGAGCCGATCAGATCGGATCGTGGCACTTTTAGCAATAGTAGGCAGAGCCAATCAAATCGGATCCTGGCATTTTAAGCAATAGTAGGCAGAGCCAATCAAATAGGCTCGTGGCACCAAAAGGGTTAACACAGGATTTTGCAATTTATTAACTCTAATATCTTATGCTGCAAAAGTGCAGCAAATATTTTCGGACACTTTAAATTTGGTTCTGCAGGCCTTACCTCTTGAATACTCAAAAGTTGCTTCTTTGATGATATTTTCGTTTGTAGCATTGAAGGACTCATCCTTACATTAAACTACAAGTTGAGTAACTAACTCCCAACCCTGATATCACAACCTAGCTCTCCAATAGCCCCATTCATTCTGGTCATATTATTTCTCAGCTCTGTAATTCAGTAGGTTTATTTAAATAGTCCAATAGGTTTCCTTTACTCTCTCCCACTGCGAATGCTGACTTACAGAGAATAGGATTCCGCATGCTTGCTGCTGCCTTGGTAACAATACAAGCAGTCCAACTGGATTAACATCAAACTATGCAACACTTTTGGCCTGCTAGTTGTACTTTTTGGCACAGCATTATGCATGTCGGGCTCAAAAAGAAAGCCAAGTATTGCTCTGATGAATAAAGAGGCATTAGTTATTTATGATCTCTATGTATGTCAGGTTCATAAAGCCATATTTACTGTTTTCATCATGAAGGTGCATCTTTTGTTCAAGTGGCCAAACGGAATGTGCCATTCCAGTTCATTTTCCCTCATTTATCAACAAGAAACTTATAATTCTTCCAGTGGTCATGTGTTTTAAATTGTATCATCAGTTAGACCATTTTCAGTGTCTTTTGCCGCTCAGCGCCGAATGTCTAGTTATATGTAAACTTTTTATACCACCAATTCATCCAAGTCGAGAGGCCTGCTCTGTAAACTCATTACTCTGTTCAATTAATAATAATATTTATATTATCATGTCTGTTTTATCTTAATTTATTTTGATTTAAGTTGTGATAGTGTTGAATACTAATCCCTGTCCCTACCTAAGGACTTTCAGGGATGGTAGGTTTCACAATGATGCATTCTTCATATATTTGGTTGTTGATCTATGCAGTGACCTGAGATACTGTGTCGGCATTTACTTTTTTCACAAAAATTACAAAATAAATAACACCATCTGTCTTAAACTACACTGTCATATTCTCGCACTTATACATTTGAATAATTAACCTACTTTGAGAAACTTTGATGCATTCTAACTTCACAACTTCTACATTGTTAATCAATTATTAATGACAATAAAGTATGGTTCTGTTATCTTAACCTAACATTAAGATAATGAAGGTAATGTCTAAGCAACTCTGTGTGTGTTTGAGAAGAAAAAACAATTTGAAGGCATCATCCTATACCCAGCCCACCCCTCCCCTTGATAACAGATTAAAACCTGCAGAATCTAGTGGAAACAAAGCACTATAAAAGGTAATGAGCCAAAAGCTATGCCAGTTTAAATTATTCATATTTCTTTGAGTAAACAAAATTCAACTTTTCCTCTTAGAACAGCCTAGACAGTAGCCATATAATCTTTTCTTTAATTTATGTTGTTACTTGTAAAAACGTTAAATGAAACTTTATACCTTTATTTAAACCTATCATCGTAATTATTTATTTATAATCCATTACAAAGAAATATATATTTAACTAAAAATACAAAATAGATCCAAAAATATTTGTTTAAAAAAACTCGGCCAACGTGTGTTAAATCACACTATTAATGAAAACCCATTGATGGGTATAGTTTTGATAAACATTTAAAACCATATTATTAACTTAGTTTTACTATAGTAAAGGTACTGGGTGCTTGATGCTATGTCTGTTCTAGATTTTAATTAGTTTCTAAGTCATTTGTTGATATCATTCAATTCAGAAAGTGCACATCAAAAACTTCAAATAAATAAAATATAGGAGAGGTAGGTCTAATTTTATGTGTATAGATCTCAATTGTTTTACAATTAATCAAAATGGCTACTGATGGTGGTTTCATTTCAACAATAACATTGTCCCATCAACAATTTATACTACTATAACATTTGCTTCAAACTAAGCTTATTCTATACCTTGGAATTATTTTATTTTGAATTTATTTAGCATGATTGTAATGTGCAATATTTTTGATTTTAAGGTTCATGTAGCCATTAAAACACTCCATCAAGAACATGTTGAGGCAAACAGGGATGAATTTTTTGAGAGAAGCTCGCGTTATGATGGACTTAACCATCATTGTGTTGTCAAACTTATTGGAGTCTCTAAGGGCCCGCCTCTTCAGATGGTAAGTCTCTAATAATGCGTTTAAAGAATATGTGTGTGTATGTGTGTGTATGTGTGTGTATGTTGTGTGCATTCATTTGTGATTAGTTAAGGAAATAGCCTGAAAGTCGATTAATCAACTTTGAGTAAGTTTTTAATTCATACAGCATTATATATTTGACATTATTTTTAAATTTGATACGCCATTATTTCATAAAATCAAATATACATCTGAAAATTAAACCCTAGTATTTCATGCTAAAATGCAACTAAATAAAGGTTCATACGAACCGGTTTCACAAAATATGTTGAGAAAAATATAGAAGTATCTTATCTTGACTTTTATACTAAACATGAGTAACAAGGTTTTTCTAACAAAACTTAAAACCAATTTCCTGGAACATATGTTTATGATGTCAGTATTTCTTCTTGAAGAAGCCATAAACAGGGTGTACTGTAACATGTGAAACCCAATGAAAGAATGTTTATATAACCATGTATTATATTTGGCCTTTTTTCTGATTATAGTAGCAAAGAACAACAATAAAGAATTAAAATTAGCATTACTTTACTAAGACTCTTGATAGTGAAATAAAACAAAAATAGTCTAAAAAACATTATAAACCCTTTTTGCCATGTATTTGATTGCATGCAAGATCTAAGAAAGGTCAGCCAGTTAAGCATAAAACCTTTCTCATACTACTTGCAATTCAACTTGGGGATAATATACAAACTAATAAATTATAATATAACCAATCTGGACATGTAACTAGTTATATGACTTGCTAGGAATAATGAATATTTGTTTACACTATTTAATATGTGGTAACATTAAAATAAAAATGTGTATTGCCGTTTTGTAGAATGCCACATTCTTTCAAAAATACATTACAATGCAATGCTTGCATTCATGCCGAGGGTGTCCGTTTTGAGCACTCTATAATGTTAAGCAGCTCCATATAACTGGAGTAAAAACATTACTATTACTTGGAATCAAAGTCAAATGAAACACACATTTTAAGAACTTTTAATTTTTTTCTTGTGCACCTCTCAAATGTTGCTGTACACTCTGTATATAACTATTTTTTTTATATAAAGTTAAAAGAAAGTGATGACTATTCTTAAATGAAAGACCAATTCATGTGTAATTGAATTCACACATTTTTATTTATGGGTTATGAAATTTGTAATGTGTTTTGAGTATTAAAATTAATATGAAATATATTTCTTTTATTTTTAATATATAGTCATTGCACGTCTAAAAGACAAGATTTTGACATATTTGGTCTTGTTCATTTGGTGCCATTGATAGAAGATGGGAAAACCTTATTTAAAAACATGATAAGGAAACAGTTTTTGATATAATTTTTGCTAGATAAAATTTGTTTAGCTATCAATTAAACATTTTTGCTTGACAATAACTATATCCAAATAGTTTGGTATTCTTGAAAACTATTTTTAAAACACTTCTATATTATTTCCATATATTTAACAATAAGCTGGATCACACGAGTTATACCAGAATTTTTATAAATTGATGCTTGGCATGATCAAGTATGCCATATGATTTGAGATATATGTATATTTTATTTGTGAAATGATTTTAAAATAAATACTGCCATAGGTACCTTTAATGACAAAATACTTTTACCAATTATTCACATCTCTTTCTCTAAATAGATTTTTAATAGTTCCAAATAAGTAGCTAAACTAGTTTTGATTTAAAAATAATGTTATTTTAATTTTAAAAATTTCTTTCACCTTTTGCCTTAAACTAGTATTTGCTAACATTGCTAGAATATTCTTTAACTAGCACTTGTTCTTCGACGTGTTAATGATAGGTGTCTAAACATTCTTCTCTTGATAGGTCAAACCCAATAAATAATTGTTATATAATGTTGGGTGATACTTCTTCCCAAGCTTCTTTTAGACATGTTGTATTATTCACCTCTAGTAAACTCCCTCTGACTGTTTTAGAAGCCACTAGAGCCAAACTTTCTAAATGAGCTTTGAACAGCTTATTTGAATGCTTATCGCAGGCTCCAGGGGGGTGACAAATCACCTAAAATGATTTAAAGTGAAAGGGTGTTTTATCTATCACTATAACTGAATTGGGTTTAAAAATTATTATGGACTCTCCACGCTATTTTGCTTATACATATTCAAAGATGGTTTTTTTTTGGAAACTCTCATTGCAATGATCAAAACCCCACATCTTGAGGGAAATTAGAAATTATTTTTGGGGATTGTATTTTTTTACTCCTTAAAATAATCATTCGCCTAAGTTTACTTAAATCCCCATTGTACTTACATCTTTAGGTATTGTATAATTCCTGTGATTTTAAACGGCAAATTTTCACACCTCCAAATTAAAACCTTTGTTTTGCAGTAGTTATAAAAGGGGAAATCTTAATCTTTTTTTGACAATGCACTCTTTCTTAATGTTTGAACCATGAATTGAGTAAATATCTTTAACTGACTCTTTAAAACCTCTTCAGTGGCCTAGTTGTCTAAAGCGTCACTCCGTGTTAGACTCGTCTGCTGAGATGTGGATATCAGGGTTTGAATCTCCGGGGCTACCATAGTTGGTTTTTCTCTTATTGGTTTCCCACTCATACCACCAAATGCAAGTAAATTACCTCTAAATACTTCCTTCCTCATCCCATTTTATTAGAGTAATTATTTTTTACATAAATCTGAACAGATAGTAAGACATGTTTTTAAACAAATAATATTGGATGAAATTTTATTGGCTTAAACTTGTGTCTGATTGGCTTCCCATTTTTGTAAAGGTAAAGGTAATCAACCAAGTGAATCATTAGGTCCTTGAATTTTCTCAATGGTTATAATTTAAAAATATAATTGTATACACTGTCTGAATGCAAAATAAAATTATTTTCTCCAGTATTTGTAAACACTATGAACGCCAAAGAAGGTTTTTTCACAATATTGGTGTCAAGATTTTCCCAAATTTTCAACTCTTTTCTTCTGGGTACAAGAACTTGTCCCACTTGGGTCGATGTTGGGCTTACCTTTTAGAAAATTTCCTGATCGTGTCCATCCCAATTACGAGCTAAAACTGTGGGCCTCACAAATAGCTTTGGTAAGTTATTCTGTGTATATAATATATTTCTATTTTAAAACATGAATAGAGTGAGTAACTTTGGCACCACAGACTAAGACAAAATAAGTATAAAATTTGATAGAGACAAAATATTTTTACTTGTAAATTATAAACATTTAATAACTATAGCCACAAACCTGTAAAGGAGATTGGGGAAACATCATGCAACAAAGTTTCTTACTAGTAATTCATATGTTATATTATGCATTCATATCTTATTTAATGCTTCTTTTTAACAGTAATCTATCGTTCTGAAGAAGCTACATTAAAATAATCAACTTTAAAAAAACACTTTTTTTTTTTTCTAAAACAATTTACAGCTTTATTTTTCATGGTATTATATATAGTCAATCACTCCCCAGATAGACACTATAACCAAAATTGTTATATTCATTTCAAAAAATTTTAAATTTTTATAATCACTCTCATAAACGACCCTTTATTGAATGTTTCCCAAAACAAAGTATACAGGTTTATTTGTCATGTAAACACTCCCCAAGATAACCATTTGGAACTAAAGCAATATGAAATTTTTAAAATATTTTATTTTTGAAAATTCAATCATCAGTAAACTACCCATTAATTAGCTTTAACTTCGAAAAAAAAATATATGTGTTAATTGTCCCTGTCAAACTTTCCTAGATAACTGTTTAAACCAAATCTTTATTCCATGTTTTTAAATATTTCAGGTTTTTGTTTAAAAATTTGTCATCAGAAACTACCTATAAATGAGCGTTTAACCCAAAAACAGCTATACACTGTTATTTGTTATCAAACACTCCCAATATACACATTTTGAAACAAATCATTTAACCATATATAAAATATTTCAAATTTTTTGAAAAATCATTTATCAGTAAACTACTTATAAATGAGTTTTCATCCCCAAGACCAAGTAAACACTGTTTTTTTTTTGTGATGTAAAACCCCTACCTAGATACCCATTTGGAACGAAATCGTTATAGCCATTTGTAAAATATTTCAAGTTTTTGAAATGTCAGTCATCACTTAACTACACTTTAATGAATTTTTTCCCCCAAACCAATTAAATAGGCTATTTGTCGTGTCAATCAAATCCTATATATCCATTTTAGATAAAGTCGTTAAAACTATTTTTGAAAAATTTGGGAATTAAAAAAAATACTCTCACAAACTACCCTTAATTGAAGGGCTAGGGTGAAAAAAAAGTTTTGAGATATTTCCAAATAACATCTTGATATCAGGTTTAAACACAACCAATTGTTTTGGATCTGTGCCCGGCACAAACAGAAGACAGACAGAAGAAATTGTAAAATCCACTTTTTGGGTTTGTGTTCACAAGAAGAAAAAAATTTCTCAAATCTTGAGTTTTATTTTTTATATGTTTAAAAATTTTACTCTTGAATGAGAAAGTAAAAGGGAGGTCATAAAATTTGAATAAAATTTTATACCTCACATTATTATATTTTTATCTTTTTTATATAAATTTTTTAAATATTTGTGACAGTATCTCTCCAAAATACTTTGTTTTTGAAGTGTCAGTTTTAAAATTTCAATCCCTTTTATACTTGTCTTTTTCTTTTAGGTATACATATTTAAAGCACAAAATTTTGTCCATCGTGATTTGGCAGCAGAAAAATCCTTTTAGCATCAAACATAAAGAAAAGTTTAGTGACTTTGGTTTTATCTAAGCATTGGGAGGTGACCAAATACAAAGCCACACAAGGAGGAAGATGGCCCATTAAAGGGTATTTTTTTTTTTTTGGGCATAAATTGGGCAAATTCTAATGGTTCACCCCCAACATAAATTTGAATCCATCATAAAAGTTTACTATCAAAAGTTAGTTTATTAGAGCTATTAACTCTTAGCAAGGAACTGGGTTCGAATTCAATCTTAATTCCAGCAATTTTTTTCATCCTTTTTTTCCTAAACAAATTTTTTTCCCTTTTATTCTCATTCAACTCCTTTTACCAGACTTTTTAAATTGTTAAAAACCCCATGTTTTAACATCCAAATAAAATAAATCATACTCATGTTTCCCCCTATACAAACTGACTTAGTTCATTCCCATCACTTCATTTTCACATTAAGGTCCTGAACGATGATTTTTACTTCGGGGGAAATTTCCCATTGCTAAAAATGCCAGAACCTTTTTTTGAAAAAATGGTGTCATTTCATTGATTAAAAAAAAAATATCTAACCCTCTAAATTTTTGCCATGGTGAACCAGTGTTTGATTTACATGTTTGTCAAACCACTTTTAAAACATTCTGGCTCACTTACAGGCGTTTTAAAACAATGGGGATAAGAAAAGTCAGACTGTTGTCGGCTGCCCAAAAGCGGCAAAAGCTAGAGCAAATGAATTTTTTTGGGGATATAAAGAAAGGTCACAGCATACAAATTTAAAAGACGGGCATAGCCACTTCAGTAATGGTTGATAAAGATGAATGAATGAACTGCATAAAAAAGTGTCGGAAATTCATTTTTTTCTGCCGACGCTTTGTGGGACACTTATAATGTCATATAAGCGTTTAACAAAAAACTAGATTAAAAAACAATTCTCAGAGGGCCGTCATCCCTCTACAATGACCAATTTGTAGTAAATTTTTCAAGATCCCTTTAGACAATTTACAATGACGGGTTGTCCAATTAAAATAACATGCAACACAAAAGATGGAAAAATTTAAAAGCAGCGCCATGGTGTGATATTTTTCGGGAAACAACATTTTAGGGAAAAATCGTACTGATTTTATTAAAATTTTTTTTAAAGCTGTGCATTGACATCATCAACTATAATCAAAAAAACAAAAAATAATTGTTTTTAAGGGGGAAGGACATAAATAGGAAAAATGCACTTGATTTGAGAAACCTTTTGCCTCACTGTTTGTCGCCCTTGTACTTTCCCCGCACTTGCACCGGCCGCTTAACCCCCTCCCTACCCCGGGAACTGCCCTCAACCATGTTCCCTAGCCCCCCATAAGTTTTTACCACTGTAGTCACGCCAAAGAGAACTCCTCCCCCTTTTGGGCTTGCTTGGGGGGGCCACTATCACACACGTTTTCCCAAACCCAAAAGGGAAGCCCCTTTTCTCTTTTTGGAAAAGGGCCAAAGCAGGGGAGGGTTATAACCTGTGAATTCAAGCCAGTCAGTGTGCCCCCCCGGGGCAATCACCATTACAAAAGAGCAAAATAAAGTGAAATTTTTTTTTAAAGAGCAATTTTGTGGGGACTCCTTTTCACCTTTCCCAAAATCCCCTGTGCTCACGTTGCCGGACACTTCCTAACCCCACCCGAAAAACCTGTTTTCCGGGACCCCCTCCTAATCCCCTCGACCCACCATCGCGGTCCTCGCTTGCATTCCACAAATGTATACACCCCCGCTCCAGCAAAGCCCACCGAAGCAAACCCTGAAGATCACATCCCCGTCAAAACAGTATTCCACCCGGGGGCCCCTCCTTTCCCAAACCCCCGAGGGTCACACTCGAACCCCCAAAAACGCCCCCACTCCCCCCAACACCTTCAAAATTCCCTCCCCCTGGGGTACTTTTTCCCCCTCATCTTCTCCTCTCACCAACCACCCGACCTCCACCTACCAAAACTCTCCTTTTAACCCCAGGGCTATCTTTGGGTACCCAGCACCCCACAACCACCTACTTTTTCCCCCCCCATCTCCCTTCCTTACCCCCCCCCCACGAAACCCAGGGAAAACCCGGGCCCAGCCACCACGTCACCAGGGGACTGCACTTTGAATTACAACCCCACACCCGAAACTCAGTTGGGGTGCAACAACCAAAGGGCAGAACCCACCTAAAATAAAAAACAAAAGACAACAAAGAGCTGAAAAAAAACGCCTGTATTCAAAAGTGATGCAACTTGGAAGATAGTTTTTATTTTGAAAAAAAATTAATAAAAAGTTTTCATTGTTTCATAAAATGTTCTAATTTTTATTTTTAAGTCTTAAAATAAGATTGTTTTCTTTGTTTTGAAATCAGTAATAAAAAAAGTTTTGTCTTCGACTTTTTGTACAAACGGAATACAAATTTTTCTGATTTTTTGTTGTTGACAAAAACCCTTTAGCTATTAAAGCGTAAATTTCAAATTTCCAAAGTTTTTTTTTTTTGTGGCCTGTGCTCCAATTTTTTGTTTTAGGTAAAAACAACTTTTTAATTTCAGGGCGAAATACAGTAAACTTTTCCCAAATGAGATTTGAAACTAAGCCTCCTTTTAAATAGGAATGAGGGGACTGCAAAAACTTTTAAAATTTTTCTGCTTGGCCACAACTGGGTCATTTGGCTTTAATCTTCTTGTCTCTGTGAAGACTGAGTGTTGGTTTTTTTTTCCAACCTCAAAATTGCAAATCCTGGGGGGGATTTTCCTGAGATAAAGCGAAAAGGAAATGTAGTGAATGGTTTCACTTGGTTGCCAAGGGAAAAGGGGTTTTTTTTTGAACAATGATGACTGTTTGCATGAAAGCCGAAGTGTGACCAGAAACCCCTTAAAAAATTTTACTCTTTATTTTTTAGTTGAAAAGTTTATGCGGGACTTCCAAATTTGGGTAATGTGCTTTGGCTGAGTGAAAAAATGAATTGGATATTTATGTTGGGGTTTTATAACCTTGAGTGTTTGTTTTTTTTTGGGGACACATGTTTCACTAAAGATGATATATTTGATGGAGATGTCTAAAAATAATTAATGATGATGATGGATTTTATTTCTTTTATTAGGGTTTCAAAAACAATTTCTTTAAATAACTTTTAAAAAGAGGTGGTCCAATGCTAGATAATTTTAAATAAATAAATTGATAAAACAAAGAAAAAAGGGGAAAAATAAACTACAAAATAAAATTTTATGAAAAGCCCACCTAGGGGAAAGAGGAAAATGTGGAGGAACCAATGCACAAAGGTGACTCTTCTTCCTTTCTTTTGCTTCTATAGTAAAGAGTCACACACATATTTTTAACACAAAATAATTAATTTCGGGTTGTTTCCTTTATCAAAACAAAGAAGAAGAGAGACAAATAACACAAACAATGGATTACTCCATTTGGGAAATTTTAATTAAACTGTTAAAACAAAATTTTGCTAACTGTTTTTTGGGGAAAAGATAAATTCCTTGGCTAGGTTGTATTTTTAGAAAACTGATGATGATTTGATAATAAAAAAAAGAAAATAAATAATAATAAAATGTTTTATTTTTAAAAAAAATAATATTATGAAATAAACTATATTATTATTAAAATTATTATTATTATTTATTTTCTTATCTATTATTATTTTTTATTATCAACATCACATATCATTTTCTAAAATACTAACCCTACCAAGGATTTACTTAAAATCCCCAAAAAAATTGGCACAATGTGTTTCTAAAAGTTTAATTCAAAATTCAAAATTCAAAATGGGGTAATCCTTGTTTGGTATTTTGTACCTCAGCGTATCCCCAACGGTAAAAGCGGGGCTAAAATAATTATATAATAAATTTTACTTTTTCTTTTTTGTTTGATAAAGGCAACAAGCCGAAAAAATTTTTTTTTGTGTTAAAATTATGTTACTACTTTTACTGAAAGACAAAGAAAGGAAAAAGAGACACCTTTGTGCATTGGGTTCTTCCCACATTTTTTCTTTTCCCTAGGTGGGCTTTTTCATCAAATTTATTCAGTATTTTTTTTTCTTTTTTTTTATTTTTTTCATTTTTATTTATTATAAAATTGTAAATATACTTATAAACCTTACGCATGTTTGCTGGGTTTATCATTTGTACTTTCTTAATAGCAAATCATGGAATTATGGACTTAGAATTTTTAATAAAATCATTATACTTTCCCTTTACAAACTTTTAAAAAGAGAACTCATCACCAAATTTTGTTATCTATAGCTTAAGGCCCTGCCACCCATAAATGCACGGTTCTAAAAAAAAAGAATTTAAACAAAAAATTTAATAATTCAACCTTGTTTTTTTTTTATTTATTTATAAAATATCTGGGATCTTTCTAATCTTATGGAATTTTCAAAAAATGCTAAAAATAGTATTGAAAAATTCATTAAAATTTCCATTTCAAAGCATTTTAAAAAAGGGGAAAAAAAAAATTATAAGGGTTTATTATTTTTTTTTGTACAATTAACAGAGTGTTTGTTTATAAAAAACTATTTAATGAATAATTTCTTTTTTTTTTTTAGCATATTTTTTAAATTTTGGGGTTTGCTTTTAATAACACATGAATTGACTCTAACGCTCCCAAGTCGACTCTCTAGTCAAAATACATGGTTTTAAATACAACTTTTCCTTCTGCAACTAGTTTTCATAGCGATAATAGGGCCGTTAGAAAATCATTACCGTTTACAAGCTAGTATCTTTTGCAAGCGTTGAAAACCCCTGTATCGAAGCAGGGGGGCAATGGAGATTAAACTAATCTCTGGACCTTTTTGATTCAAAGAAACATTAATACCAGACGTTAGGATAAGAAGGGGCCCAAAGTCCAAATTTTGAAATTTTTTTAATTAAATATAAACAATTAAACATCTTAATAATTCATAACTAAAATACTCACAAGTCTTCCTCGTGGAATAAATATAGTTGGGCCCTACTTACTTAATAAGTATTACTCTATGATACATTTTTTTCAAAAAAAAAGCCAACCCCTCTCCATAACAAAGTTTTATGACATTAGCCCCTTTTTTAACTGAGGCAGTAAAACATGAAAATTCTTCACTCTTTTCTTTATTTTCTTGAGTTTTCTCATTCTTTACACACACGTTGTAATAATAAGTGTTAATATTTAAAGTAAATAAAAAAAGTAAATTGAATTTTTAAAAACCACTATTTAAAAAAAATAAAATAAACATTTCCCGCTCATATCAAACAAGTTATTTTTTTTTAAAAAAATTTGGGCTAAATGTAATTTGGGGAAAGTTCTATATAATTTTATTAAATATTTTTTTATTTTACTGTCTAGGATTTGACCTCATTGGGCTTTGGAATAAGTTTTTTTTCAAAAATTTTGAACAAATTTTTGGTATCAAATTAAAATGTTAATTTTTTTTTATTAGCGTGTTAAATGTGATTTTCTTTTAATTTGAACCTTTTCATTTCCCGCAGTTTTGTGCGCTCGTTTTGGGAAAAATTATCGAATCCCGAAGAAAATTTTCCCCGTGATTACTTTTTTTATAAATTTAAAAAATTGACCTTTTTGCTTTTCGAACAAATCCCAAAGGGTTGTTAAAATTTTTAGTGGGAATTTTTACAAATAATTTTAAAACCTTTTGAATAACAAGTTTGTTTAAAAAAGGGGGCACAAAAAAAAATCAAAGATTAATTGATTTTTTATTCTTTTAGTAAAGGTAATTTTTTTTTTTAAAGGTAGCATATTACTGGCCCTTTGGGGTATCTGTAAATACAATTTAAGTACAATGGGTGAGCCGATACTATTTTTTTTATTGTAGAATAAATCAAAAATTAAGATACAAATAAATACTTTATAAACAATCAGCGATTATTCTTATATTTCAAGTACTTTTTTTTAAAAAAAAGCTCTTTTGCTGAAAGTAAATGTTACTAACCTCTTAAAAGCACTTTTTGTATGTCAAAAACTCTTTTGCCTTTGGGCCGAGTTCGATCACGCTGTACTAAGTAATTTCAACCTAACAGGGAAATCGAACTATCAAGTTTAAAATTGAGCTGATTAATTTACAACTCAGTCTCGTCATAGCACTTTAGCAATATTGACCCCAATGAAGCCGATATAAGTAAAATAATTAAAAACCCTTAAAATTAATGAAATTTTTTTTTCCCTATCTATAAATAAAATAATAAGTATTTTAACCCGACCCCGCCCTGTTGTTTGTGGTCAATTTACTGGGTTTTAGATACTGAAGTCCCAAGTTCGATCCCCAGTGCCCCTAATTCGTCTGTGAAGCAGTGGGGCAAACGGAACCAAAACAACCTCGGGGACAAATAGGAGAAATGAAGAATAAGTAGCGCTTCAGTCTAGAAAAAATAGATAGAAGTCGGGGGCTCGTTTTTGCAACCAAAGCACCCCACTTGAAAATGTTGGCCCTATCTTTTTCCAACATACGGCAGCCTCTCGATTTGGATAGCCCCGCTTTTAGGGTGACACCGGAGATATACTCACCAATAGGGAAAAAAATTATTCCCAAAAAAAAATTTTTTTATGGGAAAATTTGGGAATCCCATAGATGTTTGAAACTGTAAACACCGATAAAATAACAGATCCCACTTCGGGCTGAGTGGGCTAAGGTGCACTAGTGTTAAATGGGCCCCTATGCGGAGCCTTGGGTCAAATCCATTGAGGGGGAGTTTTTCCTAAAAAGTTTTCCCCCCTTCCAAAATAAAAAGCTGGTAGAAACCCCTAAAGCCCTTTTTTCCCCATTACCACCCAATTAGATTATCATATAGCGTATAAAAAGAACAGGGATAGCGTGGGAATACAGTAATAAAAAAAAACAATTATTTTTAGTCAAAATTTTATAGCTTCGAAAAGAAACGCTTTTAAAATATTTATTGCCTCCTTAGCCTTTAAATTTTTTAAAAAATTTTCCAAAGCACATGGCCAAATTTAGCACATTAAATTTTAGTTATTTTTTATTTTTTCCTTTACTAATAAACTCAAATAAAAGGACGACAAAAACGTAGGCACATACTCAACGTATAGTTATTTATTTTAGTTATGACAAAACCTCAAAAAAAAATTTTCTCAATTTTACCTTAAATAAATTTTTCTCTGATAAATAATGACTTTTTATTTATCACTACCCTCACCAGATATTTATTTGAAAAAATTTTAATAGTGGACAACAGCATTAACCGGAGTCACGGACACTTTGATATGCAAATTTCTCAAAATGGGTACTAGGGTGTCCCAAAATACAAGTAAAATTTTTTTTTTTTCAAAGTTGAATAAGCATACCCTCATTTTTTTTTTATTTCACCCATAACTTAAAAAAAAGTATTATTGCAATAAAATAAAGGTAACCCGGTGCCGACTTACTTCAAACTTACTGAATCTTGACGGGGGAATACCAGGAAAAATGTAAAATGTATGTTTTTTTTTGGACATAAACTCCATTTTAATCAAAGCAATATTTATTAAAAAATTTTCAGTAAAAAAACATACTGATCAATTTTTTTTTTTTCAATTTTGCTTTTTTTCAGTCATGAAAAGTCTTCGTGTGTTCTTGTACGCAACAAACAAAATTGTTTTTTTTCCCCCTCAACCGTTTAACCCTGAAATCCGCATTAGTTTTTTCTGCTCTTTCAGCGTATCGTTCACTGCTCTAAGTATTATATCGTCTTTTTGCGTCTAGAAAAGAAGCGTTATTCTCCCTGAAGAGGGACTCTCGTTTAGAAAATTAAATCAATTTTGATCAGAAAAACAATGAAGGCTTTTTTACTGATATGAAATCATCGATGCTTTTTTCCCGTAAAAAAAAAAGTAACAATTGCGTGATAAAATAAATAACTAAATAAACAATTACAAAATAATGTATCAAACTCACCAACAAAGAAACCCCAAGTTCTTCCTTCGAGGAATTTTCTTTTCTCAGGGGGCAGAATTTTTTCTATGTAAATTTGCCACCATTTTTAATTTTTGTTTTTCTTCGTCCCCATCATCATCAAAAAGCTAATACTCTATTTCATCAGTCAAATACCATAAATGCTGGAGAAAATTTTTGTAAACAGCTTTCGAGATATTTTCATTAACATTTTGTAAGCTTTCAAAAATTTTTAAAAAGCACAAATCTTTTAGGGTGCTTTTAAAGCCAAAATGCATTGAAGCCAAGGTTTTAAATAGATTGTTTTCAAAAAAAAGCAGACATCTAACAGTTTTTTCGTACCCTTGGGTTTTTTTTCACTAAACTAAATAACGAAGTTTTTTTAGGGAGTAAATCATTCGGGCCATCCATCTAGCTTGGTGCTGGCACCCGAAGGGCTGATTTAATTTTTTTTTCTGCATCTCCCCCTAAAAAAACCATAGAAATTTCGATACTCTCATAGTCCTCTCTGCCATAATATTTTTAATTCATCTCGGGAAAAATCCACAAATTTTCAATTTTTGGGGAAGGGTATTTAACAGTTCCACTTTTCCATGCACTGTATTTTAAATCGATATTTTTCCAATTCTCTTTGAGCTTTTTAAAGAGTGGAATATCGGGGGTTTTGTCACTGTTTAATTTCAGATCGAACATGGCCTTTAACACCCTTCGTATACTGTGGCGGCAAGCGAAATAAAGATTCCCCCACAAATTTTGCTCGGGAGCTACAAGCCCCAAAAAAACGACCTGTTAATTTGAAGCCGAAAATCACAAAAGAGAATTTTTGGACCTTGTTTTCGAGATTACAATCAAAATCACCCTTTCCCAAAAAGCCCGCGCCTGTTCTTTTCCTGAGGAATTATCCATCTCAAACACAGCAAAGATTGTTATTTTAGTCCAAAGGAAAAAACAATAGGCAAGGTTCTTCTTTCGATTTTCAGCCTCAAAGCAGCAACAGTTTTTCCATCCCCCTGAAGTCACACATCCATACAAAACTTTTGAAAATAAATTTTTATGTTTTCCGCACTTCCTCCGTTTTTTTTGTTAGATTCTTTTAATTGAAGACTTTCTTACGGGAAATTTTGTCAAGTAAATCCAAGGCATCAATAGAGCTTCAAGAATAAACACAGAATTCGCATATTTTAAATGACACCTGTCAAAGCAGCAACTAACTTTTTAGTAAAAATCTTTTTCCTCAATACTGATTTACTTGTCCCCGTTTTGAGCTTTCGATATGTTGGGAAAAACCTGAATCTATTTTTTCACAGAAATTTGAAGAGGAATCCTTTCAATGGTTCGTTTGATGCCCAGGGGTTTTAATCGGAAACATTTTTATTCGCCGTTGTCTTTTTTACAGCCGAAACGCGCCCTTTCCTCTTTTTTGGCCCGATTTTTTATCCACTCCACCCAATGACCGGGGCGGCCCGGGTCTCTTTGGGGCTGCAAGAACCCCATCTTCCCTTTTTTCATTAATTGAAGGCATCAGCATGTGCAATGTTGAACAAAATTTTCTAAATTAATTTCAAAATTTTTGTGTCGCCGCTTGAAACTCTTAAATTTTTTTTTGCATTTTTTTTTTTTAAGTCCTCCAAACTTGATACACATTTAAAAAGCTTTCTCGCACAATTTGGGGAACAATTTGGTAGGATGCGTGCCTTTTCCCAAAAAAAATACATTCGGGGAATACGAGATTTGCCTTTCATTAAACCCTTAAAAATTTACTTCCAAATTTAAAACAAAAAGCGAGAACTTTTCCATTAACGGGAAATTTTGAACCCTTATTTGATTCTTTTAATTTACCATAAAAAAATCACTTTTTAGAACTACCAAATTTCCCCTCCATGTTCTTCCTGATTAAAAAATACAAAACATTTACAATTAAAAACTTTGGGAAATTATAAGCACATTACACGTAGACCGTGCGCTGTCCTGAGTAAACGCTACTGACAGTTTCACGGGTTTGCAATCTCACTGTCGAAACATTTCCCAAAAACCCTTTCCTTTATCTTTTTTTTTTTATCTTTTCCATTTGCGCTGTTTTGGGTGCTCCCCTACAGAACGTGCGTCACGTTCCTAGCTCAAGTACCATTACTGACGAATGTTTAATTTAAGTCGGCAAAAGGGTTGCCGGGGTCCAAATTAATGAAACATTTTTTACAATTGTTTTTACAAAAAGGAAAAAAAAAGAGGGTATCGAAAAAAAATAATTAATTTCATTTTTTGGGACACCCAATGGGGTACGGGTACAAAACTTTTTTTTTGTGGTACAAAACGGGGACAGAACTATACAAAACTTTGGCATAAAAAGTTTAAAAGTGGTACAACAGCATTTAAAATGGGGTCCCCTTTGATCTGCTAAATTACCAAAATGGGTTACGTGTACAAAACTTATTTGGGTTACAAAAAGGTACAAAAATAGTACAAAACTTTTCACAAAAAATTCAAAAGTGGTACAACAGAATTAACCTAAAAATCACCACTTTGATATGCTAATTACGAAAAATACGGGGACAAACTTTTTTGTGTTACAAAACGGGACAAACTATTTCCAAAAACTTTGGGACAAAAAAAGTTTAAAATCAAAAAGGGGGCAAACCGCATTACCTGGGGTACTGAGACTCACTTTTTAAGCTAATTACTCAAAACGGGGACGGGGGCAAACTTTTTCTTTCGGGACAAAACGTTTCAAAACTAGTACAAAACTTTGGGAACAAAAAAATTCAAAATTAAAAAAAAGTAAAACACATTTAACTTGAGTCACCACTTTGATATGCAATTATCAAAATTGGGGACGGGTACAAAACTTTGGCATCAAAAAAAAAGTTCAAAAATTCAAAAATGGGACCTGCATTAACCTAGATTCACCACTTTGATATGCAATTAAAACAAAACGGGGACGGTACAAAAAGGGACAAAACTAGTACAAACTTTGGGGATCGAAAGGGTTTTAAATTCAAAAAATGGACTACAGGTTAATGGAAGTCTAGCTGACTGGAATGAATAAGCAAATTTTTTTGCTCGAGAGTGTGATTGTATCTTGACGTTATGTCTCCCCAAGTTTAGTCAAACTTGGTCGCCTACACACTTTACGGTCCGGCACTACACTTCTTATCTCTCTCAATTCTTGGAAAAAAGTTTGCTTGCTGCCTTTACTGATTACCGGTCGTGGTCGCCGGTCTCCCAATTGTTTAAACAAACCAGTAGTTCTGCCAACCTGATGGCTGGAATCCACCAGTTTGTATAACGTTAGCAAACGCCATCTATTTTAGAGCTGAAAGCTCAACACCGCCGCCAGGAGGGTAGGCAGGGCCTTAACTCAATCTACCAAATCAGGGTTTATTGAAATTTTAATTGTTAGTTGTACCATAACCTGTTCTTTTATCAACTAATATTTTTAATATGACAACATATTAATTACTTTTTCAAGATTGAAATTTGGTTAATAACATTTATTTAATGGTTTTATATCACATAATATTCCTTTTTAACATTTCTAGGTATGCGCCCTGAATCTTCAATTTCGGAACATTTTCTCATGCAAGTGATGTATGGAGTTTTGGTGTTACACTTTGGGAGATGTTTTCATTTGGTCAACAACCATATGGAGACTAAGAGGGGCTGAGGTAAGATACAATCACACAAATGGTTTGAAAAATATCTCCAAAACTGATATAATTAATTCATAAAATAAATAATATAATTTTGTTGTGAAAAAAGACTCATTTCAATCTCAATAATATATATTTAATCTTTTTCACTTTTATATAATACTACTATTGCCTCATTCGTTTAATCTAGATTGCTTACAAGAATTAAGCATTATAATTTATATAAATATACAAAGTCTTTCATGGTATAAATTTTTGCTATGCCACTACCCTACGGGGTTATACAAATTATCATTTATTAAAGGATTATGGTATACAATAAAGACAGGCTATGAAAATAAAAATTAATATACATGCGTATTATTTATGAAAACAAAGGATATTAAGACAGATGTGAAATAGCCTAGATATGATATGTTTTGTGCACACACACACAGGGTGTTGGGAACCTCGTAGCCCAAAAATGCACATATGGCTTGTTGAATCAAAAGTAATACAAAATGCTAATACACATATATTCCAGAAAACTATGCTAATAACTATTAAATTATGTTCAAAATTTAGTTGTACACCGCGGGAGAGCATATCTATGAGTCCTCGGTAGCACAGAATGTGAATACAAAGTGAAATAATATATTTTAAACAATGGCTTTATTTGGGAAAGGGTAAGGTAGTAAACAAATTATTCATATTTTTTTTTCAAAAATAAAGGGAAAAACCCGAAATTAAAAAAACAAACTAAACAAATTCAAGGAGGGCTAGGGTTCAAAGGTGGAAAGGGAGGGACCGGAAATTTTTTTCCCCCCGTTTGAAAAGATAAGAGTTTTTAGGGGTTTTTGTTACCGGGGAAGGGAACAGAAAGGCCCCTTAAGGACAAAAACAAATTTGCAGCCCCTTTTAAAATATGTCCCTCAACATAAAAGAAAAGGGATATTGGTCCATCCAGGGTGTTTTTATTTTGAATAATGTCATAGGGCCCCCTATAATTGAAAATGCCTTTATACCTTTCCCGATGACAAAAGTTAAAAGATTTTAAAACGGTTTTTGCAAAATAGTTGAAAAAGTGATTTTTTAGTTTAGGGTTTTCATTAATTTTTTGTAAAATTTTTTGTTTTTAAGGAAACCCCCCTCAGTGGCTTAGTTTGCTAATACCTAGTTTCTTGTTGAGCTAAAAATTCGAAGATGAGGGAATTTAGGTTCGAACTGGGTTGGGTTTTTCCCCCCTCTCCCTCCATGCAAATGCGGGTTCAAAAACCCCCTAGATTTTAACCTTCCCAAATTTTTTAACCCATTAGCAAAAATTTTTCCCTTTAAACAAATAACCCAAACGGAATAAGACATTCTAAAAAATATATATATTTTATATATATAAATAAATTATTTTGAAGGGTTTTTGCTATTTTTAAAATTTTAAAACCCAAAGAGTAAACCAAAATTTTAATTATTTTTGTATATTTGTAAAAACAGGGGGGGGGTATTTGTTTTTTTTTTAATGTGTATTTTTTAGGCAGAGATGTTTTTGCACCCATTTTCAATTTTTATGGGGGGAAAAAAAAAAAAAGGCGGGCAAAGAAGCCCCGGGGTGACGGGAAATTTCAGGGAAAAAAAAATGCCTTTCCCTCAAAAACCCAAAAAAAATGCAGGGGATTTTAAACATTTTTGGCCCCTTTTAAAAAGGGAAAAATTGCAGGAAAAAAAAAAAAGACCACTGGTGGGGAAAAATTAAAAATATATGACAAAGATTGCATTGAAAAAGTCAAAAGTGATGGGGAAAATTTCCCAAAAAAGAAGAGCCCCCCCAAAAAACAAAATTGGAAAAACCCGAGTTGGGAAAAATTTAAAACCGTTCAAGAAACCTGGAAAATCGCTACAAAAGGGTTTCCCACTACCAAGGAAACAAGGGCCAAAGGGTCTCCAGGGCAAGGAAGCTTTCCCCCCAAGGGAAAAGGGTTTGCCAAGGAAGCTTTCAACAATACAGAATAAGTATGTTGACCACAAGTTGAGTTTTGACAGGAAAAAACTGTTGAAAAACACATTTGGAGCTGTATTGACAAAATGGACCAGGAAGAAGACAAAGAAATACTTTGAGTTTTTAAAAAGTAGTGCGGGGAAAAACTTGAAAAGATCGGGTGGACAAAAGGGGGACAAATAAAAGTCCAAAAGAGTGGAAAAGAAAGAACCTTTTTGGATGTGATTCTTGGGACAAAGAAAACTGTTGGACATATCCTTATAGGAACTGCCTTCGCTGACATCATAGATGAAAGTTGAGGGAAAGAAATCTTAAAGGAGGAGAATTCACATTTTAATAAAATTAAAGGGAAAATAAAAAAAAATCGGGGACTGAAATAGGGGGCAGAAACAGGGCGGAAAATTTTCACTGACAAAAGGAATGCCTATTTTAAGACATATCACTAAAATAAGATTGTGGGAAAAAAATCAGACTTACTACATGTTTTAAAAACAAGATCAAAAACCCTTTTTTATCCGGGGACTTTTTTGAAGAAACAAGTGAAAAAATTAAATCAATAATTTTAAATTTCACAAAAAAATGTTGTCTTTTAGTAAGCTTAGGGTCTAAAGGGCATTTGGGGCCCCTACTACTATAAAGCCCCCTCCCACTATTTTTCCCCTGCATATTAAAATCACATTTTAAAAAATATATTTTAAATCTAACAAACTCAGCCTTGCCCCCATTGGAAAAATTTTTATCTGAAAAATCTCAAAATTCAAAAAAAAAATAATCCATTCACCATCTACATCTACTCATCAATATATATAAATGTGTGTGTGTTTTGGGAAATGTCCTTCCTCAACATTCCCTAAAAGTTTATTATGAAATATTTTGCAAAAACTTTACACTACCTCATCAGTTAGGGAACCCTAATTTTTTTTTTTAACTTTTAACAAACTACACATGCTTTTATTATTAGAACTTTGTCATACTACCCGTTCGGGTTAAATGCACTTACGCTAATGTTTAATGGGTAGGTGATTGTGAGATGAAATGGAGGACCTACAGTTTAACGGGGAATCCGAACCAGGGGTGGAAGCCTGGCATTCCTCACATTCACAATTTTGGTGATTAATACACAACTTGTAAAGGGTAAAGGAAGGGTTTGGCAATCAGATAAATCTGTGTGGGGACTGAGGATTGAACCCCGGTCCCCCATTACAAAGTTTGACACCTTACCCCTAACCACCGGGTCACCTTATACATGCTTTTAAACTCTAAGAAAATTCAGGTTATTTTACATTTAAAACATTTTCTTTTTACGCATTCGTATTCTGACTGAAGTAAACATGACAAAATTTTGTGATACTTGAATATTTTGACGCTACCAGAATTTCCTTATTATTCCTTTCCGCTTGATAGTTTTTGTTGAACAAATGAAAAAAGGGATTTGAAGGTACTTGTTAACTTGTTTTCAAACAATTTATTGATGGCAAAACCAATTTACCTATTACTTTTGATGTCATACCTCTCATACAGCTTTTAAATATTTTTATTTCAAATTTATTAATTGTCTTTGTTTACATTTTTAAGCTATTATTAACTCCAATCTAGTCAAATTGCCGATTGTTTCCACTGTCGTTTGTTTATCAGCCAATCCTATAATCTGCTATTACTTATTTTATCATCACTGATTATTATTCTTTACCTTTTTTTCTGCTAATTTAATCATTTCAGAAACATATTGTAACAATCTCACTGATGATTTTTTAGAAATGTTACTGTACTGGTTTTAATTGACTTCATAATTCATGTATTTAGGCTTTTCCTAAATAAATTAGCTTGCATTTTATGTTTCTTATTTTTATCTTGATTTAATTGACCAAGAAGTTATATCAATTAATTTAAGTAATGTAATAACATCTAAATACGTTTTTTTATATTATAAAGTATTTTGTAAATTCTGCATACCATTGTACTTTTGCTGATATAGTCCCTTTCTTATTTAAAAAAAAAAACGCCCTACATCTTGATAGAAAGCAGAAATTGTTATAAAATTTTGAAGTTTACATTTACTTAGATAAATAAAAATTTATCTTTCACCAAAATACATCAATAAATTATAATTTGTGTGTAGGCTTGAACAAAAATACTTAAATAATATCCCAAAAGTGTAATATTTATTTTTTAAACAAATTTAAAACTTGATGAAAACTCCTCATTAAATTAAAACTTAATTTGGAACAAAAAAAAAAGTGTCTTTATAACAACAATGTCAATTTTTCTTCAAACTTATCTTTTTACCCTAAGAAAATTGAAGATCTGGGCATACAATAAATAAACTTACATGTCGTAGTTTGAGTAAAATATTTGATATAGTTTAAACTTTTTGTTTAAAAATTGTTGTGGTAAGAAATCATATTTACTATGTTGAATGGATTGTTTTCTTGGAAAAACCCCTTTGGGGGTAATGTATTTTCCCAACCCCCAATTTAAAGGTTTTATTAATTTTTCCCCCCTTTGAGTTTTTTTAAAAGACCCCAAATTTTGCCCTTAAACATGATTAATGAATATTCCAAATTTTAATGGCTATTTCCCCCGGGGGAAAAATATTTTAAAATGAAAAGGACGCCCCGGGGAAAAAATTTGGTTAAATGTTTCCTTTTTGTTAAGTTTACAAAACAATATTTAAGATTTTTAATCTCTCAATATGACCCCCCTTTCATCCCTTACTGAAAAAACCTTCCTGAGGGTGAAAATTAAAGGGGGTGGCAAATAGTTAAAAACATAGTGTTTTCACAAAACCCTTTTGGGAAACTTGGAAATTTTTTTTTAGCAAAATTCTGAAAAAACCCCTTTGAAAATATTATAAACAAAATCCCCCACTTTTTAAATAAAATAGCTACCCCAACCATCTCATGTAATTACCCCACAAACTATTAAATATGCATTAAAGCAAAATAAACCAATTAAAAAAGAAATTTTATAAATAATAAAAACCCCCCCCTTTCCCAAATTAAACTTATAAAGATAAAAATTTTAATTTTAAACATTATAAATAAATCCGGTATTTAAAAAAATTTTTGGGGCCCAAAACCCGGGCCTTCCTGTCATTTGAGACCAAATTTTTTATTGGCTAAAATTGGTTTCACCTTTCTTTTTTATTTTACAAACCTTAAAAATAAACAATTAAAAATTTGAAAAAAATTTAAATCCCTAAAAAATATTTTGAATTTAACAACCAATTCCCCTGATAAATATGTGTACCAAAAAAAGTTCCATATATACTAACTTAAAAAAATTTGAGATGATTTTCATTAAAGTTTTTTATTTTATTGGCCCCATGGTTTTCCGGGTTACCAAATTGTTGACCAAGGGAAAATAAACTTGAACAACCATCTCTTTTTTCCTTTTAAAGAAGTTTTTCAAAATTATGGGCAAAATTTTGGGGGGAAAAAATTTTAAAAACCCCGCAAAAAAACCCCAACCCCCAAAAATTTAGTCAACTCCCTTTGGGCAAACTTTTCCCTTGACCCTAAAAAAATATAAAAATAAAAGGGGGTTGGTAAAATATAAAAAAAAACAAAAAAGCTAAAACACCAAATTGGTTTTGAAAGGTGGTTTGAAATTTTGCCATTGCCTTTTTTTTTATACTCTTTAAACCCAAAAAAAAACCATATTTTGGGGAAAAAATTTCAAAAATAATATCGACTTAAATGTCCAAATAATTAAAACTAAAAAGAAATAAAAATTAACTCCAAAAGGTGTGAGCCCGCTAAAAGCTATAAGGTCTAGGGGTTTTCCGTTTTTTGGGGGTGCGTGCCAACATTTGCGGATTTGGGAAAGGGGTCATGTGGTTTAACACATTGCACTCTCTGACCTTTAAACTCAGTTTTCCCAGGGTGGAGCTACTAAAATTTTTTATTCCCCAAATTTGGGTCCTCATTTTTCATCACGAGGGCCCGAAATTTTAAATTGTTCAGACCTACTGCTTCAAAAAAAAAATTTTGAAAAAACGGGGGGGGTTAAAATGGGGCCTTTTTGGGTCGTAAACCTGTTATAGATAAAAAACCCATGAAATAAATGGGGGAAACTTTTTTTTAACCCTTTTTAGGTTTTTTTAAATGTTGTAAACCTTTTGGCTGTTTTTGTAAATTTTAAGATGCTAATTTTTTAAAATTTTGTTTTTTTAAATTTTCAGAAACAAGGGTTTTTTTTTTTTCACTATGTTATATTTAGAAGAAGAAACGGGGAAAAGGGGGATGGAACCATTTTAAAAAGAAAGGGAAATTTATTTTTTTCCCTTTTTTGAAAAGGGGGAATTTAAAAACCCCAAATTTTTACAAATTTGCGTTTCCCCGAAAAAGGGACAGAAAGTAATGGTGCCTCTTTAAAGAAAATGATTGTTTAAACCCCCCCCCACTTCCCCCCATCGTTTGCATGCTTCAAAAAACCCCCCCCTTTTTGGAAAATTTTAGGAATGAAACCAAAGGGTTCCCGGGAAATTTAGTAGTAAATTTCCCCCTTTTGGGTCGGGGGTATTTAAAATAGCAAAAAACAAATTTTTTTAAAATTTAAAAGCTTCGGGGGATTTTTTTTTTAATTTTTTTCTATATTTTCCCCAAAATTTTTTTTTTTCAGGGGGTTTGAATCACCCTTAAAATTTTCTTTCCTTGGTAAAATAGTTTGGGAAAAAACCCCCAAAACCCAGAGGGGAGAATTTAATCAACATAAAAAATATAAAAATTTTACATTGTTCCCTAATTTAATTTAATGCCCATTTTTAGTGGGTGTGAATCCCTATGTTAAAATTTCTTTTTGGGAAATTAAAAGTCATGATGAAGTTTTGGGATTTTGTTGAAAAACCCCCATTTAAAGGGGGCAAAAAAGGGGGGTTTTTTAAGGGGGGGCCAAAGGCCAAAACGAAAAAAAAACCAAGGGGGGGCTTTTTTTTTAAAAAGAAAAAATTTTCTGGGAAAAATTAGTTTTTATAATGTAAACCCCAAAGTAAAAAGCGTCAAAAAGAAAACATTTTGGTAAAAAAAAAAGTTGTTTCAAAAATATTGCCTAACTCTTTTTTCCTGGTTTAATTTTCCCTTTAAAAAATCCCCAATGGCTTTTTTGGGGAAAATTATATCACAAGTTTGGGAAAAACCCCCCTTGTTTTGGGTCTCCTCCCAAAAAAGCCCGAAAATGTCCCCCCTCCTTCCTCAGGCCCCCCCCCTTTTATACCCAAAAGGATTTTTTAAAAATTTTGGGCCCCCCCTTCCAAATGAAAGGCTGTCCGATCCCCCAAAACCCCTGACCCAAAACTTTTTTAATCTACGGGGACCCTGGATTTAAATGGGAAGGTTTCCCAAAAGGACCAAACCCCCAAACACAAAAAAAACTTGCCCAAAACCAATAACTTTTAAACCAAAATACAAAAAAATGGGGGACCCAAAACCCTTTTTTACATTTTCGGAAAATTTAAAAACCCCCCGCTTAAATTCTGCCCCGTCCCAAAAGGGGTTAAGAAGGGAAAAGGGGTTGACAGCGTCCCCCTTTTTCCCGGATTTTTTTCGGGGGCAGTTGGGTTCAAAAACCTTTTTTCCCCCTAAAAAAATTTTCCAGATTAAAACTTATCTTAAAACCTCCATCGCCCACAAGTGTAGTTTAGCCAAAAAACCCCCCGGGGTTTGGCCCCCCTACTTTAAACCTTTGCATTTTTGTAGTGCATTTTTTTGCCTTATTTGGGTTTTTCTACCCCCATCTTAGAGAGTTTAGGGGAAATTTTCGATTGGGGGGGTTTCCTAAACCCCAGGGCCCAAAAGTCCCGAAAACCCCCTTTCCCCCCAGGGTCCGCCTTTTTTAAAAACAATGGGTTTTGACCAAAGGGGGGGAATTTTAGAGGGAAAGCAGCCTTTCCGTGGGAAAAGAACAGGCCGAAAATTATTTTTTTCCCGTTTAAAAAACATGTTTCAAGCAAAAAAAAGATAAAAACAAAATGAATTTTCTTCTCCATTATTTTCCCCGTCCCTTTTGGGGTTTTTTTCAGCCCGCCCCCCCCCATTGTGATTTTTTGTCTTTCATAAAACCAGGAAGGGGAATTTATTGATGGCACAAACCCCCGGGAAAATTTTTGGTTTTATTCCCACCCCTCTCCCCCTGCTGCTGCCCATGGCCGTCATCCAGCCCTTTGTGAGGGCGAAAGTAGGGCGGGTTTTTGATTTGTGGGTCCCTCCCGGTAGGTCTCTTGAAAAAGATCGCAAGGGGGTAGGTCGGCTTGGTGTTTTTTTTTGTTCTGGTGAAGCTCTGCCACCTTGGCCTTAAGCGCCCACGTCACCCCATGGGGGGATCCAGGGCCTGTTTTCAGATTTGGGGGGGGAAAGGGGGGGGGAAATATGATTGGTTTTCATTAAAGGCCCTTTTTTCTTTACACCGCGTCTTACTACCTGTTTTGGTTTTATAGGCCCTATATACAAATTTACACTAAAAAAAATGTTTTATGAAATTGGGAAGGGTTTAATAGATAGAAAGTGCATCCAAAAAATTTGCTTTGGAAGGAGAGGGGGAAAACCATACTCAGCGCACTCATTTGGGGATTGAACCAAATTTTCCCCTTTCCTTTGGGCAGTCTAGTGAAACCCTTCTAAAAAATTTTTTAGATTTAAAAAAACATATTCAACTCTGTGTTTACCACTATTGCCAAAAATGGTTTTTAAACCCTTGTTTACTTCTGCGGGGGACATCACGATGTAGATGTAAAAAGCCCCCAACCAGGCTGCTGGGTATCCCAACTCAAACCCTTTTTCTCCATTGAGGAAAAGGGGGGGTTGCTAAAAAAATTTAAAAAGAAAAAGGATAAACTGGGGATTTTTATTTGGCCCTCCCCAAATAAAAAAAAAAACTTAGACTCCCAAACTTAGCAGAAAATTAAAGTTTTGAAAAACCATTCAAGATTTTTTGGAAAATTAGGGTTTGATTGATGAAAGGCATAACAAAAGGGATTTGTAATGGGAAAAAAAAGGCCCCGGGGGGTTTGTTTTATTTTTAAATTTTTAAATTTATTTTTGTTTTGGTTTTGTGGCCCAATCCCCGAAAATTTTAAAAATTTACCCCAACAAAATATATTTTGAAACGTTTAAATTTGTTTAAGTAAATAAAAATTTCTTTATTATGATTTTTTACAGCATCCCAAAACAATCACTAAGTTAAAAAATATTTTTAAAATTAAATTTAACAGAAACCAATTAAAATCCCTTTAAAGCTAAGGTTTGTGAGCCATAATCAAAAACATTAAAGGGGAAAAAAAAATCCAATTGCCCCCTTCAACATACCAAAAATTTATCCAAAAATCCCCGGGTTTTATACAAATAAAGGTTTATAACTTTTTAAAAATTTGGTCCTAATATCACTTCCCGGGGTATTTTACATTTCAAACAAATTTGACATTTGATTTTAACCATACCCCGGGTTTTTTTTAAACAATAGATACAATAAAAGGGTCTTTCCCTTCCCATTAAACCCAAAGAGGGGGGGGGTAACCTACGGACCCAAAAGGCAAAATTTAAACTTCCTAACTTATTTTCTTTTTTTAAAATTGAAAAAGGGCTTTGGAAATATCAACCAATTTTATAATTTCATCAAGACCCCTTTTTACAATAGAAAGGGAATCCAAACTATTGGGGCAAAATGGCAAAAATAAGATAGATTTATAATATTTAAATTCCAAATAAAAAACATAACCCCAGCTCTAAAAGGCTTAAGGCCACAAAGTGCCCAATAAGCTTAAAAAAATTTTAATTATCTGACACATAACTATAGTTTTAAAAACCAATAAAAAAATATCCGGGGGCAATTTTTAAAAGAATCCCAATTTTTTAGAGAGTTTAAACTCGTTCTTCAAAAAATTACTACTAATAATAACAAAAATAAAACCTAAAACAAACTTTAAAATACACTTATTAAAGTTGGGAAAGTCCCTAATTCCCAAAGCCAAACAAAGAGTCCCAGCTGCATGCTAAGTACACCTTTTAATCAATAATTTTTCCAGCAGGGAAAATTGGGGGGGAGGTTTTTTCAAGCCCAAAATGATGTCAAAAATTTTTAACCCCAAATCCTAACCCTTGGGCCCCTTTTCCCTTTTTGCCTGGGGCCCCCAATGTCAAAAGTGTGTCATGTCGGGGGGGTAGGGTTACACACCCCCATTGCAAGAGCCCACTTTACGAGTTTGGTTTCCCTATGTGTTCTTGCCACTCGGGGAAAGTGGGGGCCCGGGGTATGTAGCACTCCATGACTTCCCTTCTTGTCCCAAAATGAATTTTTTGACCAAATCCGGGTGTGTTTGATGCCCTGCAGGATCAAAACCGGCCCCTTTGGGCTCTCATTTAAAACAGGGTAAAGTGTAATTTTTAATTTTAGGTGGGGGGGTTTTTGGTGGGTGGGGAGAGGTTTGTAAACCCCCCGGTACAAGGCAAAAACTTGACCCAAAGGGGGATTTGGGACCCAAAAAATTTTTATTAATAAAAATTTTAAATTTTAATTTTTTACAGGGTTTCCCCCCGGTCTGGAAAGTTTAGGGAAAAGGTCAGGGAAGCTTTAAAAATGTCAGGGAAAGGCAGGGAAATTGAACAATTTAAAGTTCAAAAAATTTTTTTGAAAAAAAAAAAAAAATTTGTTATTTTACTGGCGTCATAATCCACTGCCCCAAATGAAGGGTTTGCCCCCCCCCCAGGGGCCCCCTTCCCCCTGGGTCCAAACCCCCCGGCCTTAACACCCCAAATTTTGGTTTGCATTTTATTTCCCAAAAAGGTTAACGCTGGGAAAACTCCTGGCCCGGGACCAAAACAATTCCCCCCTTTTAACATTATTATCCCTTGGTTTTTGGTTCCCTTTATCAAGGTTTTGGGCACCCTTTTCTTGGGATTAACGGGGGATTTAGGACTTATTCCCGGCCTACACCAAACCAATGTCCTTTAACCCCCAAAAAAACAGTAAATTTTTTCCCGCTCTGGCGAAGCCCAGAGCAATTTTTCCCGAATTCTCATTTTGGGGTCAGATGCGTTGAAAGTAATAAAGTTTTCAGTATTTTGTAATGGTTTTGCAAAAAAAAATTTTAAATTTTAAGTAATATGGGAAAGTAAGCATTAGCTTCCATGCAAAAAAGGGCCAACTCATATTAAAACTTTTGAAACTTTGACAATCAAGCTCCTTTTGCTTTTTTTCAAAAAGTAAGTGATTCGGGGTTCATGAGCTCCCCGTTTCAAAAAAAATCTTTTGGCACACAAAGACATTCTACCTATGTGTTCGGGCTGGTTACCAAGAGTTTTTTCTGTTTCATCGAAATGTAAAGCCCAGAAGGGAAAAAGCGTTAAAAAAAGGGTGAAATTTAGTGTTGCCTCGAAGAAACCAAACTTTTTTTATAAAAGAATATAATTGGCTATTAATTGTTACAAAAAAATGTCTTTCAATTCGTGCAAAAGTTTAAGTACAATTTTTCAGTTGATTTTTTCCCCGAGTGTTCCATTGCCAAATGCCTTTACCCTTGGTGGAAAAAGTTCATACTTCTTGGCATGGCTTGGCTCCATTTTTTCATAAAATTTACTGACCGCCTAAAACCCCTTTAAAAAATTTGAAAATTTGTTTGTGAAGATTGAAAAAAAGTATTCAAAGAGGACAAATGGCATTGTAATAAGATTCTGGGGACAAGGAAAAAAATCTCATTTGTTACTTAAAAAATGTGTTTTTATGGGAGACCCTGAAGAAATACTGAAGCATTTTCTGGATTTTTTTCCCCCTTCCACTTCTAAGTGTACAAGTGTAAAGGAGGGCCCCAAATGAAAAATTTTAAAGTTTATAAAAAATTCTTCAGGAACCATCAAATCTGTCCGAAAATAAAGTTGTATTTGCTAAACTGGGAACATGGGGGCTTCATTGTTCATATTCCTTGAGAAAAGGAGTGGAGTCTTTATTGGGATATAATTTTGCTTATTGGTCACATGTACTACCTGTTCACTAAAATCTCCAGCTTGTTGAGCATTGTTTACCCAGTTTACAGATGTGCATCTTTTCCTTGAAGTTTTGTGGGTGCGGTGGTTAAGAAAGCAAATTGCTTTCAAAAGGGGATTAAAATTTGGGGGCCAGGTTGTTTTAAATTTTTTCAAAAAACAAAACTTCCTTTAAAAAAAAACCCGTAGAACACTGGAAAAGAGCAGCCTGTGATCATTCCTAAAGTTTTAAACTACTTTCTGCAAACAATTGCAGATGAAAGTCGCCTTTTGCAACGGTTCAGACATAAAAAAACCCAAAGCTCCAATCTTTTTGAAGCGTAAGAAACTTCTAAGATACCTTATTTAATCGTTGGTGAAAACCCGTCTGATGAAGTTCACGGTCCCAAAGTTACTTTACGACACAAAAAAATAGAAAATTTGTCCCAGCAAAAATAAATTTATTAGGATTTGCAACAAAACGTTTTTAGGAGAAACTTCATACAGTAAAAGAAAAACAAAAAAATTTATACACAAATCGCAGAGGGTTTAAAACCATATTGCAAAAAATACAAGAAAGAAATCCTTTAAACAAAAAACTGTGAAGGTTTGTCTTCATTGGTCCTTTTGTTATTTTAACATTCACTCAACTGGGGCCAAGAAGAAATTTTCTTTCTTTTGGGAAAAGGGAAATCAACCCGCCAACATCATAAATGATGTTCTTTGTGAAAAATGCCCCAAAAAGATCTTTCATTTTTTTAACCTCAAAAAATCTCGCTTTCAAAAATATTTGGGCCCCTTTTGATTTATTTTAGTGATAAAATAGGACTTGACACTTTATGGGACTTTCTAATTTTTTGGAGATGCAAATACAAACATCTTTGGGAAGTAAAAAATTTGCCCCGTCTGTTGCATGGGAATCAACTTTGAAGGGGGTTTTTCAGTCAATAAATCTTAACTGGTTAAAATTGATGAAAAAACAGACTTACAGCTCACATTCATGATGGATACAAGAAAACAGGAGGGATTAAAAACATACCATTAGCAAAAAAATGTTGGATTACGTGAGGGTGCTCGGGAAAGCAAAACATGAATATTTGGAGTGAAAAAAGCAGGAAAAATAAAGAAGACAAGAAGAAGGAGAAAAGGGGGAAATTAGATATACAATTTTTAAAAAAATTTGAAAAAAAAAGAAAAAAATTAATGATGGCAAATTTAAGAAAAGAGAACAAAGAATTTGGGGGTGCAAAAACGAAGAAGAAACAAGCTTCACTTTTTAAATATAGTAGTATCTTATTGTATGACTTTTGATAATTTTAAAAAAAAGAAAATTGACTTGAGACATGATTAATATGAAAGCAGACACAGTTCCTCCTGTTGTGAGCTATTCATTCAGATATGTACAGTTTAGGTAAAATAAGACTGTAATGATACCAAATTTTTTAGTATGTTCTTAGTGGGCCCGTTATTTAGTACATATTTCTGCACATGATACCAAAGTGAATCAAGTTTGTTACAACTTTTGATAGGGTTAGACATATTTAATTATTTTTCCATCATTTTCCCTGAACTGATTGGCAAGACGTCTGCTTTCTTTCTTTTTCTATGAGAGGTGAGTCAAGGGCGGCCTGGTAGGGGGGGAGGAGGAGGCCGAATTAAATGTATTTAAATTAATATTTTCAGATGTATAGTATTGTAAAGTTATAGTAGGTTATGAAAAATTGGCCAGGGGACTTGGGAAAATAGTCGGGGAAAGTCAGGTAGAATTTTTTTACAATACTGTAGGAACCCTGTAGGATTATTTTAATAAACCAAGATTAAATTTGCAGTAGTTAGTCTAACATCTGAATTTGAATAAGGCAACAGTTCTATAACCTGAATGGGTAGTAAGACGCGGTGCTAATAACTTAACTTCAAATTAGGAATAGCCTAAAATAATATAGAGCAATAATATTTTAGCTTTTAATTTCCAATAATTTCACGTTGCAAGTTTATATAACTAGCTCATTATCAAGAAAAACAAATGAAAGCCCTTGGTCCACGACACCACTTTCGTGATTTGATACCAGTCATTGGTTTTAACATTAACAGTGATAAACAAAAACTGAAACTTGAGCTGCTTCTATTTTGCTTTCCCCTCCTCCTCTCTTGACTTTCACCCTTCTATAAATAGGTATTCAACAAACTCAAGTCAAGAAAACAAGGTTACGGTATTTACTATTCCTTTTGGGACATTAATACCGGCAGTCATCAAACGTTTTACTTAGGGGTTGACAAGAATTAGTTGATTTGGATGCACATTATAACTTAGATGAAAGAGCTATAGGTTAGCTCATGTAGAACGCAGGGCAAGGGAGAGGTAGCGGTTTATAAAGGTAGCCCCTCTTTACAATTAAGATATAGATTCTAGTATGCACCCGCCCCAATACCCCCAGTCCCCACCCCCTGCCCTCTGGATCCGCCATTTTGTCACCTGCAGGGCTGAGGCTTCATCGATGTCTAGCAGTTGGGTCTCTGCTGGGAGAACAGAAGCCCATGCGCCCTTCTTTTGTACAATAGGAGCTTCTATCCTTGCTGCCAGTTGTTGTTCCTACTGCTAAACTGGTGGGGCTATTGGCTGGTAAACAGGCTTAGGGTGAGATAGCTGGTAAACTCTTGCCTTAAGTTGTCTAAAGTGTTCCTGGTTAGAGTTCAGCATTTGCAACATCTCTTGAAGGAGCACCAGAACCTATTGGGAGTCCTCTCTGTGTTGGACTCAGCGCTGGTCAGAAATAGACCTGCTTTATTGGACTGGTGATGGGACTAACCGATCAGACTCTACTTGACGTCACTGCTGACTCGCCCTGCTCCATTAAGCTGGAGACTGTGGTGGAGTCCTGGATGTCAGGACTTCGTTACTCAGATTTAATTTCGATTCTGACGATTGGTTATTCTCTGGCCCCCTCTGAGTGAACTGGGCTCAGATTCCTAGGTGGAAGGGCTGACTGGAGCCGAAACCGTCTTTCCAGAACGGAGGCCTTCTAAGCTTACATATATGAGTGAAACGTCTGCTCTGTTGATATCGGTAATCTTTGTCAAGGTGTCAGCAATTGCAGCTAGATGTTCCCGGTGCTGCTTATTAGCTGCGATGAGTTTTGAAATTCAATCTATGTTCGTTGCTCAAGACATCAAATATTGTTTGGGTCTCCACCCACAGCTGACTGTTTGATTTATCTTATAACTTATCTGTAATTATATACTTATTGTGTGACCCTAGCTCTAAAATTAGAGGGCCCAAATACACGAAAAGAAAATATAATCTAATGTTATTTAAAAAGGTAAATAAACAAATATGAATGAGCCGTGTGAGTTACTGTTTTGACAATGCTGGGTACATAATACGTCCCCAGTGCATGCAACTCAATCCAAGATGCGGAAAAAACTATGGTCCCCCTTCAGACATTTATAAAAATTACATAGACGGGTTAAAGTTTAAACTAAAAAAGGTGCCTGGGAAAATGGAATTTCCTAAACCTATGGATAACATGTCTTAAATAAGTATTAAAAGATTGCAATTCATGAATAGCAATTTATTAAATGTAAAGCCAAATTTTAACAACATGCATATATTTAAAGAATTTAAACTTTTTTGCATAGATACAATAAACAGCAATTACCTTCGTTTACAATTCGTAAGAATCGCAAATCATTACATTAAGACCGTTCAAATGGGTTGGGTAGATAACTATGTTTAGTAATAACAAATAGTAAGGAAATCTCTAGATTATCCTCTATCATAGCTCACAATTTCCACATAATTATATATTACTCTTAAAACTCAAAAGGTTTAATCCCCGGCGACAAAAAACCAATCCACACATTTAATCAAATCTTAATTAGCCGTAAAGAGCCTAAGTCCTCAATTATATAGCGGACCATATATCGAATATGAGCAGCTATAAACATCGATATTTCCAAAAAGAAAATATTTCATACACATTTTAATTTTTCATTTAAATACCATAGAAATATTACACAAAACAAACTTAATTCAATGTCTATGAATACAATGCATAATGCATACATTACTAAATTTGAATATTACTATATAATATTTTTAATGAACTCTTCCAAGTAAATCATTACCAAATTAATTGTGAAATATAATTAACAAGTTAAGTAGTTCAAAGTTAATTCAATATTTATGAATACCAAGCATAACGCATAACATTACTAATTTTGAATAATACGATATAATATTATTAATGAATTCTCCCAAGTAAATCATTAACCAAATTAATTGTGAAATACAATTCACAATTTAAGTAGTTCAAAGTGAATTCAATGTTTATGAATACCAAGCATAACACATAACATTACTAATTTAGAATATTCTTACATAATGTTATTAATGAACTCTCCCAAGTAAATCATTACCAAAATTTAATTGTGAAATACCATTCACAATTTAAGTAGTTCAAAGTTAACTCAATCTTCTAGAAAACGAAGAATAATACTGGACTTTACTAATTATATAAAAAAAAAATGGCAGAAAAATAATTTTGAATAATTACAAATCTATCATTACGCCGAAAGTGTATTTCTCCTTACATTTTAAATAAGTCCTTTAAGCCTCGGCTTCGTCTTACTACTTCCAAGTCAAGTCCAAGAGTGCAGTCTTTTTTATGGACGGTCTTTTATACGATGCACAAAATTCGTTGAACAGGTGAGACAGGATCAAAAGGGTGGGGATAAAAGAGTTTAACACAGGGGGGGGGGGGGGGGGTGACACGAAACATATATTTTATTCTCGAAACGACTGGTGGTACTGGTCCCTTCTACACTGGCCTCTCTTTTCTTCCTCATGGTAGTTGGTTGGCTTTGAGTATGGCGGTGGTCTCTAGCAGCAAAGTTTGACTCTCGGCTCGGAGCTTGGCAGTTGTTCGCGAGGCTGATAATGTGGCCAGACGTGTTGTTATTAATTCGTACATAGCCTGTACAGTGAGGTTGGGTAAGTGTTTAAATTGTTGTTGTTGTTGTTGACTTGCCCATTTTTTTTTGACTTTTAGCTAAAATTGTTAAATTGTATACAAATAATTACACAAATAACAGTTTAATGTTGTTATTTAAGATTTTGAAATTAATAATGTCTACTTTTTAGTTACTTTGCTGCATAAAATGAGTTCCTATCTACTAACATTGGTTGTAATGGTAATCCCCAAAAAACTCTCACATTTTGATGCAATTTTCTCTTAAACCATTAGATTTATCAAGAATATGATAGAGAACAAAGTTGTAGACAATATTATGCACAACATATTTTACTCGAAAGGTTTTCCTCTAGCACTTTAACAACCTACTATAGTCTGTCCTTTGCAAGAGATCATCCCTTCAATAACAATTTGATATGTACACTAAGTCACAATCCATCATTCCATAATCCATAAGTGTCTGTAAAAGGGAGAATTGGTGATAAACTTTAGTTCGTAAAGGACTACTATTTTGGAGATCCTCTTACTTATAAACAAATGTAATCAACAGTGAGGAGGACATTAATATAAAGTACCAATGGCATGCAACGGAATATTTTGAATTTTCTCATTATGTCTTATTTAAATTAAATATCAATAATGCCAATTACTATGATGCTTGACTAAGTAAAAACAAGGAATGTATATTAAAAGAAATAAACTAAAAAGTTTTAATCCATTATAATGAACATGTTTGTCAACAAATTTACTGTAATTACTATATTATCCAGTCGGACACAGTAATAATTTATCATTAGTCAACACTTATTCTTGAAGAAAAGTTAAAGTGTGTGAATTGAATTGAAATATTGTAAGAACTTAGGGAAATTTAAAAAAAATTAAGGATATAGAGGCATAGACATATAGATTTATATTTAATATCAATTACTTTTAAGGTAATTTTATTAATCTTACTTGACTCTACCCCTTAGTTTGTATTCTGTGTAGGACTTATTTTCTAAACATTTAGTTAAGCTTAGACATACTGTTATTTGGAGCAGTAAATATGCTTATAAAGTAATTGGTTACAAAAGAATAGCTATAATCTCAATTTTATGGAAAAGTTCTCCATACATTATTGAATAACCTTTATTTTCTTTATAAACATTAAAGTTTGGATCAAAGGGTAATACTTACATGCTTAGCAGAACTATTTATGTCTGAATGTTCACATTTGCAAAACATGACAGTATTGTTCAGGTATATCAGACCCCTTCAGCAGAAACAGAGCAGAACACATAACAAGACTAGGGCCAAGGTTAATCACTTTATATTGGATCCTTTAGTTGTCTGTTCTAGCTTGAGTCCTGAGTCTTGAGTGAAGTTAAAGTCTTGAGCAACCAATTCAAACATGGATTATTTTTTTTAAATAATAATTAAGTTTTACATCACTCCATATTACTACATGTCTGGGTTATCTGCATATTTACACTAATGTGATAGGGATTAGAAAGGTAAATATATAGTGTAAGGTAGTGAAAACTGTAAAAATTAACTTCCTTAGTTTGTGAATGTGTAAATAATGATTTAAAGTTAGGGAGTGGTTTATTAAGTAAATGTTTAATGGTAGAAACTCAGTTGGATGTGGGCTATGGCTTTAGATTTAAAATCTATGGTAATGATAATGCAAAGGTGAGGGTTTTACCTTAAATATTGTGTGAACAGCTGAAAAAGTAGTTTTTTTCCTTTGTTTTAGAACTAATTTGTTGAATTGGGAGTTGTATTTGGGAGTTCACCAAAACCGAAGTACTTTGGATAGGGATCTCACATTAGGCAACATTAGGTGACCCGCATCAGTCTAGAGCCGCTTGGTCTAGAAGCCTCATTTTAGCATTAAACTGGATTGCCGGTAATGGGGAGTTCGTGTTTGAATCCATGACTGGTGTATTCAGGATTTTTTTTTTCTAAAGGGTTTCTCCAGTTTTTCCACCCTTGAAATGTGGGTGTATTTCTTAAATATTCTAAAATTCCTAGTTCCTTCTCAATTAATATAGTAAAATGTATGGTATAATCCAAAAATATGTACTAAGATAAAGTAAAAAAACGGGTTAACAAGGTGGAGGTATTTCTTTATTGTAAATTATGGCCACGATATAAGCCTATATAAGATGGTTTGTTGGGTTCAGATTTCAAATGTTTTTGATACAAAGTTCCTAATGTTGTCTATCTTTTCAAAGAAAGTCTTTGACAAGACAATTATGTTATTTTATATGGTCATAAGCTCATTTTTTATTTTGAACTTAAACAGCTTCATTTTTCTGGTAAATGTGTTTAATTTAAATTTTAAATACAATTTTCTTCTCTTTTATAACATTTTCTTTCTCTTTCAAATCACTCTGTACCTAAATTAGACCAAACTTTTATCGCAACTATAATATTAAATTTTTTTTTTTTTCATACCTTTAGTTAATTTAATATACTTGGAAAGTTTAACTGTGGACAAATAATTAAAAGCTTGTACCTTTTGCTTGATCTCTAACACTAATACTAACCAATTAGATACATAAAATACCCGACAAAAACATATAGGAGGGATAAAAACACAATATGACTTTTACAATGAAAAGAGAAAACAGTTCACACATTACATTTTTTGCCACTGACAAATGGCTTGAAGGGTAATGGTCTATTTTCTTAAGAGCCGGCCATTAAATCTTGTCCAGTGACATATGTAAATTGTGAACTTTGTTCTTCATTTCATTGTAAAAGTCATATTGTTTCATTTCTTTTTGTAGTTTATCTCCATCTTTTCGTTTAATGTAACTAATGTAACTTTTTTAAATTTTAGAATTGGGGTCAAATTATATATTTTTCTTTCCAAATCTAAATCATAATTTAATATCTAATTCTAATACCTCATCTTGATTTCAAATCAAGAAAACATTCTACTTGTTGGTATTTTTTTCCTATTTTTCTGGTTTAATTCCTTTACATTCTTAAGCTGCTTTACAAAACAATTAACCTTTTTTGTATGAATCTGGAACCCCATTCACCAGAGTTTGAAATCATATTAGTTGTTCACAGTCATTTAGGTTGATAATTTTGTGCCAAATGTCTAAAATTATATTTTGATACTTTGCTAAGTATCATAATTGGTTCTAAAATTCATATTATAATTTGTCAAGAATTTTTGAATTCTTATTTCTTACATTATTTTAAGGGATCTAAACAACCCATCTCTAATATTTGTAAATAATATTTTATTCAGAATATGTAAGAAATATTTAAGAATACATGGGGAAAAGGGGGAACAATTTAATTTTTAAACTCAAATTGAGTTAGTGCTTCATTGTTAAACAATCATGATACCTTTCTAATGCTCTCTAGATCACGGTTTAAGCATGTCTCTTGTCATATTTAAATTAATTAAAAATATTTGCTGGTAAATGTGTGGAATGTGACTTTCCCCTTTTCCCCCTTTTATCCTTAATATTTAAGCACTTGCACTGTAAAACATACCTGTGTAATATTGTGTTTTTTAAAACTTAACACTCTTTGCATGATTGTTATAATTTTGTTAAGTTTAAACCCTTGTGATATTGTATATTAAAAACTTTAGCTCTTTTGTATATTTTTGTAAAAAAATAGCATGGAAATGATAATTAAAGCTATAAATTTGATCATTTTTAAAACCAAAATCCTATTTTACTTTATTACACTATTAAAAATAGAGGAATCAGGGAGACCCAGAAATATTCACAATGTGTTTTTAATTCCATTTAATTTATTTAGATCTATTTTTAACTATACATTTCACGATATAGCATCAAGTTATAAGCAGTCAGATAAAAATAAATGGGTGTACATAAAGTATAAATAATTGCAATTTATTTTTTTCATACATATTATTAAATTAACTGAAAATCCTTATTGTTTTACTACTTTGGGGTGAAAACTTTGATAGTAAATCTGGTATGGGCTTTTTACAGATTTTATTTGATACACCTAATTGTATATCAAAAAAGAATAATAGTAACAAACGTCTAACAACAATGCAGGCTCATAACAAGTAAACTTCTACACCTATTTTGAATAAAAAACCATTACTATTTGTTTTTAGAAGCCACTCCTTTTAAAATTGCACTCCTCCTTTGTTAAAGTCCTTGAAAACAAGTCTAAGTGCAGTACTAAAACCACTCACTCTGAAGGTTAAAAAAATACTCTTGTCTTGAAGAAGAACTTACTGCACACACAAAGATGGAAAAGTCAATACTCCCTTAAGCAAATCACTTCAAACTGCAACTAAAAAAAAAAAATGAGAATGTTATAAATAAAATTAAGTCCAAATTTTTAAAATATCGAGGTCTTATAATGACTGGTAACCGTGTTCCATACAAACAACCAATTTGTAGAGGATAATATTGCATAAGCCTGGGTTATCAGGAGGCGGGGCAGGTGTGTCTCATGGTACTCAACAGTAAAATTAAAATCAAATCTAGGCGTTAAATAAAATTAAAAAGCTGAAAGTAGAACATTTAGGTGTAGTGCACAAACAGGTACTGTATACACAAGACCCACAGCCTCTAGGTTAAAATGGCTGCTCTCCTTAGGAGAGCTCGAGTCCTTTAACATGGGTATTACTAGGTGCCATCAAGGTCATTAAAAAACTGATTTTAAACATTGTTTCAATATAAAGAGGAAACAAATATCCAACTCAATTATCAGCCTGCATCTACAAAGCTAGGTTCAGGTAGTGACCCAACACGCCCTCTTCACATAATCCTACCCCAAAAAGAGCTGATGCGGAGTGCCCATTATGATAGAATGTCCCTTTATGAAGAACACGTTTAAAGTGAGTTGTTTAACAATTGCACATTGAAATTTTTTTTTTTTCACTGAGCATGACACTAGCAAACCCCAGACAGACTCAACCTGACTCAAGGAGCGCTGTGAAACTTTCATAAGGCGAGAATCTGATATAACCTTGTCTCTGGCCTAGTGAGAATAAAAATTAGGAAAATAGTGATTTTTAGTGACTGGTTTTAAAAAAAAAGTGACTTTTAGTAACTTTTTCAAATAGTTACTTTTAGTTGAAAAATTGACCTGTTATTAGCCCTGCATTAGTGACACATTTTTAATTTGTGACAAATTTCATCCCAGACAATTGATTAACTTTGTTGCCAACTACGATTTTTTTTTTTTTGTTCATGAGTTAAATAAACTGTAGAGTATATGACCTTATACTCTACATTACCACTCCCTGTAGATCCCTTAGCCTACTCTTGGTTACGCTAGAGTGCAGGACAGGCAATCAACTTCAGCGTAGAACGAGACCAGGTTCTACTCATATCAGTCCTATTTCGCTTCCTGGCTATGAGGGTCAATTTTTAGAGTCTTTCAATGGAGTGACCAACTACACTATAGAGCAGTGCTTAATAGCTTAGCTTGTTTAAATATAATCTACAGTTTGTTTTGATAGGCAAGTGTTACTCTTTTTGTAAATAATAGCATCAAATTTATTCAAAGTGTTATTTAATCACTAAAATGAAACATCAAATCCAGTGATATAATATTTTAGTCAAGCATAATATTTATAATTTAAGTGTTTGATCATGACACTATAAACCATAAGTGTCACGGAAACAACACGTCCAGAATCATCATCAGCAAACCTGACCTCGGACTGGGTAAATGGATACCAGTACATGTTTTCCAAAACGATATGCGTTTTCAAAATAATTTATGTTTCCAAGTTGTTTGACCCCATGAAACAAGAGTAAATTATAAACATGGAAAATAAGCACAAACAATACCAATAGTAATATCAAAACTAAGTTTTTTTAGCGAAATATGTTTGGTCTTCTTTATACATGTTAAGTTCAAGCATGTATACACAAGAAAAAGAAAGAATACATAGTATTTAATTAATATTTTAAAGAATCTCTAGCTATATTCTAATCTGCGGCTTACCCCTCCTTTTTTATACATCAACTTCATGGTGGGAATTTTGTAGCCTACTTTGTCAAAACCATAATTTATATTTTACACAAATCTTTGATTTAATTTTTATTTTACTTCCTGTTACATTTATATTATATTGTATTATATTATATGTATTTGTTAACCAACACTTTATAATGCCATGCCTTTATAATTAGTTATGCAACCTCTACAATTCATTGTTAATTGTCTTATGCCTGCCAATTTTATTATTTGAACCATTTAAGAAATAAAGCCCGATAGAGTTGCATTAAGAAAGAATTATAAACACATCACAAAAACCATCCCAAAACTCCATTTAATTAATATCTTACTACATATCAATGCCATATGCATATATATTATGATAATGGGGTAGGGCTGATGAAAGCATAATTCGGAATCAATGTACCTATATTTGTTTTGCGGGATAATGGGAAACCATTTTGGAGAAACTACCCTCAGTAAATCGAACAAGATTCGATACCTAACCTCCATGTTACTGGCAATACAATCTGTTGCGAGAATCATTTGGTATCTCAGGTTTAACATCGGGAGATTTATTTCTTTGGGAAACACTTAGAAGAAATGTGTTAAAAATAAGCTTCACACTATTGAGGGACAAAATTTAAGCATTTGCTAGGATCACTTCTAGAAAACACAATGTAATTGAATAAAGTTTATCAAAAACTAATCTAAGCTATAAACCAAATATTATGAATTTGACTCATAAATAAAAAATAGTTTTTTGTCTACAACTAAAGAATTTGTAAAATATTCACAATCCTAACCACAAACACTTTAAGTCTGACAACACTTCTCAATTACAAGTTGCAACTCACAATATTCTCTCTGAACACACCCAGCCAACTCACAGATCATCCTCTCAACTGGCTGAAACAATACCAACTGCACTATTGTAATATCTCACATCTTCCCTCCTCAATTTCATAATCTTTTCAATAAGTTTTTTTTTTCTGGTTTGGTTTCTTGTCGAGGGCGCAAAGCTGGCAAAGTATAACAACGCTGAGCTGTGGTCTCTCATCAAGGGTCTCCTCATCAGTCAGTAGCCCAGAGATGCAGGCATTATCTGTTTCTTGCTTCACAACCAGGTCACCTGAAGCACCTTCAGGAATGAGTTCGGCACTATTGGGGATTGTGTTATAAGCAAGGTTTCTCCTTGGTTTTCATCAATACTTTTAAGTGGTCTTATTGATTGATCCTCATGGTGAATCCAGGGCATATCAAGCGTGGAACATAAACCTGGTTATGCCGGTGTCCGAGTATTTGTTTCACTCAAGTGATGACCCATTTGGACTTGTTTCTCTTATAATTCTTTACTCAAGACTTGGTTCCCAACAGAGTAATGGCTGGTGTTTGAACTAAGTGCTCCATAGGCTGCCCTCTGCTAATCTTGAACTTGCTGCACTCTGCTAGCAGTTTGAGTGAAGCAGGTCCATACGGTTCCTTAATTCTCTTCCCACCAAGGCTTTTGCAGGTGAAATCCCACTGGTTGCTTGGGAACATTTATATAATTGAGTAAGAAAGAACCTTTGTAAAGCTGCAATCCATTTGGAATAGTGAATCTCTTCCAGAGCTGTATGAAGGAAGACAGCGCTTACAGTTATTACCATATCCTCTGCAGCACTGTTGATTCTTGTGGAAAATGGAGGACTCCATTATTCCTTAGATTGTCTGGAAGTCCCACTTTCAAAAAAACGAATAGTTGTCTGAGACAGGGTTAGCTGTAGGCCAAATCAGACAAAAACTATGTGGCTCTGGCCGCCAACATGGACATCTTTGAGAACACTTCTACCCACTTTGAGTGAGAGTGTTGACCAAGTAGTATTTACCCAAAACGAGGCCCAAGGTAATCATGTGGAGGTGCTCCTATGTCTGGTTTGACCATTCTCACAGTATCATTTCAGCTTTTGGTGAGTTCGCTTTAGTTGCATTTCAGGCCGGACTAGTTCAATAATCCCCTCTCTAGTTTTGGCCACCAAATGTATGAGCAACTAAAGCCTTGGCCTTGACGATGCCTAGATGAGTTGCATTCAGTTCTTGTATTACAGCGGTTCTTAGGGCTAGGTTACAACAACCCATTATCCTCAAAGCAACATATCTATTTCAACATTGAGTTCATCCTTGCGTTGGAAGTATGGCTGTAAGTCCGCCTCAACAGCTTGTGGGCCACCCATATTTTTAAATAATTGATGGATTCTTAAGTCTCTGGTCATTCTTTGTGGCAGCCTATATTGTTTATAGTCAAAGCGGAAAATTCTCAGTTTCCAAAAACATAGTGAGTTGTCTCATCTAAATCTTCTTGAACATTAGGTCACGTGGGCATTGTGCTCTGACAGTCAATCACTGACATTCTGGGAAGATTATTTTAGCTGTAATTCAATACAATCAAGGCCCATCTCTGCAATCTCTTGCTGCACATGTCGAGATGCTATGCTTAAATCTAGAGATAGCTAATAAAGGTTAATTATCATTCACCAAATAAGTATGTGTGAACTTCTTAACACTGAAAACGAGCCCCGCGCCTTCCTTGTGCAACTTGCTGTAAAACTCTCTGCTTTGGATATTGAGGGCTCATGAACACCAGCAGCTTCTCTTTACCTTTCAGATATATTTTGGAATCTCTGCACCGAGTCCTAGGTCTGACCCATTGATAGATAGACGATTCAGATACTGTGAATTGAAATGAGCAAACGCTTGGTTAACTTGAACTACCTAGATTTGGTAATTCCTGTTAACAACGCTCACCCCAACTCTCACATTGGGCTTTACGCAATAACTTGTATAGGGGATCAAGAATATTGTAGCAAGTGTGGGAAAACACTTTGATGGATAATTTATAAATCCTAATTATGACTGCAGCTCCTTCACATTATTAATCTTGGGGAGCTTCTAAAATTGCACAAACCTTGTCCTCAGTTGAATGCAGGCCATCAGCTGAAGCCGAGATATTCTGCGGAAGCTTGACCTAATACGCATTTCTATATTAGCAAGGCCAATCCACAATCCTGGAGTATCTACAGAACCTTGTTGACCGCAATTTGAGTGTGCTGGTCTCCACCCCAATTAGAATGTCATTAACTAGTGTACCAGGCTACCAAATTAAGTGTCCATTATGTTTGGGGCTTGGCATAAGCACATGAAACTTCAAATTGCAAACAGGTATTTTTGAAAAAGCCTTTGGCGTGGTCCTTGTTGTAAGCAATTGGAGATGCCTCCTCTAACTCAAAATTGTTGAAAAAGTTGAACAAATAAAGATTCGCCCATGCCTTGCTAGCCTGGACTCACTGAAAACAGATCCTCAAACTGAGGAAGTGGGTGCTAATCCACTTAAAAATAAACATGGATTTAAAAGTAAACTTATAGTCTCCACAAATTCAAATTCCTCCACCTATTTTTATCACAAAGGGACTATAAATGAACCAAATTGACTGATCCATAGGGGCTAAATTTATTCTTTCTAAAATTTGTCCATTTCTTTTGCGATAGCCCCTCTTGAAGAATAAACAGGGTTAAATGAGCCTTCATAAATTTGGCTGAGCACCCTGCTGTAATACATACACTTTTCCTTTATTAACTTTTTTCTAAGGTTATTTGTGAAAACTTTTTGGAAATTGCCAGAAATTCCTTGAATCATATGTTTATAGATTCTTCTGAGAATTACACATGCGGACCATATTTGGTTTTAATTTGATTGAGAAAGAGAGTTAATTATTTGATGTGTGCGTAGATAGACATAGTAGACATAAGTAGATCCTAAACCCGCGCTGAAGATCCGGTGGAGCAGTAACCCAAGTAGACCTACCTGGGGTTGTGGTGGATGATCTTGATGGATTCTGATCAGAACGCACAATTAGAAGTTATGATGAGAATGAGGTTATTTCATTTAAGTGTGCAGACCATGAGAAGAAATGAGAGGGTTTAGCCGCGGGGTGACAAAACGTCCCACCTTTTAGGGAAAAAACTTAGCGGACTAAAAGGGAAACGCGCGTAAAAAAAACGAGAGAGCAATTGTACCACCCTTACAAAACCTAATTTAATGAAAGAAAGGGCGTAGACAGAAAAATGTGATAATTAAATAAAATTTAAAAATGAATGAATATAAGAAATCTTAATTAAATAAACAATAATAAAATGTATACTAAAATAATAAATATAAAAAAATAAATACTAAACATCATTGTTAAGTTGGTGTTTAAAAATACAATACAAAATCTCAACACACTGAACCCGGTCTTTCCCAGCAATGGTGGATTATCAGACTCAGCACAAAAAAAAAATTGAGGATTGGTAAAAAGATTTCCATCATATTCGATCTAAATGGTGACGTATGTAACAAGACAGATTTTTCCTTTAAATATGAAACAATGGTTTTTGAAGTTGATGTTGGCACTAAATTCGAGAATTTTCACTAAACAAATTTATTGGTATTGTGCTCAAACACCTGGTATCAAATTTAAATCAAACACTGTCATTGTTCATTTTAAAACAACATGATAACTGGGTCCTCTTCTTAAGTCTTATTAATCTTTAACAAGCTTCCATTATCATATTCAATGTTTTCAGATAAAAAGTGTATGTATTCACGACCTTTCCCTTAAAATAAGATTGGTTCTTATTTGTGTTATTCAATCTGTTGTTGTTATTGTTGTTATTACTACTACTTTTATTATTGCATGCCATTGACAAATCTCCGACCTGTGAGCAAATATTGAATGTGTAACCATGATACTTACAGTTTTCTGAGACATCATTATAACCTGCGCAAACATTGCAATGAACCCCTTTAAATGAACTAAGCTGGTGTCTTTGTTGGCTTAGTTGCAATGTTGGCTATCCTTTGAAGACATATGACAAACTGGCTCCCTTTTTTTCTTAACATCTGCTAACTGATATTGAAGTGAAGAAGCTTGCTTAGCACTAGCTAACTCCGCTGTTTTAGTGATTGCCAACTTCTTGGCATTTTCCTCTAAAAGCCTATAGTAAATGGGGCCCTTACCCACCCCCCAAAAAATATATTTGCTATACCAAAGTTTAAAAGGTATCAATTCACAATTCACCACCAATTAGAGTTTTCGTGCCAGCTACTCATTTACGTTCTCTTCAGGCTCTTAACAAGTATTGAAAAAATTAAATATCGCAGCAAAAATAGATTCCACAGACAGAAAATATTTATCAAACAATTCAACGAATGCATCATATTTCAACTCAAATCAATGCTGGGTGCACTTAATTTATTAGTTTAAAAAAAGCATCTTTGTCCAAAGCATTGAGAAATAAGCGATATCTTCTAGTTTTACTCTTGATGTGGTTCGTGTCAGTAAACACCCTCATTACACTGATGATGCTGTTTCTCATTTTGAAAGTAGAACTTGTTGTTGAATTGAAAAATGATAGTTTAGTTATGGGTTCACCTATCTCATGTCTAAGGTCTTAAATTTTCCTACAGCATTACGGCAACAAAATATTAGATGAACTTAAAACCATTTTCAATGTAAAATTTTATTGTCAATACGTTGACGACATTCTGGTGATTTATGAATATCTTCCTAATTCTTCTTTACCCCATATAACTCAAAATATGAATAATATTCATATATATTTAAAATTCACTGCTGAATATGAAACTAAAAGCAGTATCAATTATCCAGACATTTCAATAACCAAAATCAAACAAAACAACTTTGAATATAAAATCTATAGGAAACCCACGCACACTGATACAATCATTCCCAATGATTCCAATCACCCCTCTATCCACAAAAGAGCTGCTTTCAATAGCTTGATATATAGATTACTCCATATACCTCTAAACAAAAGGAATTATAAGAACGAACTAAACATTATCAAACAATTAGCCTTATCCAATGGCTACTCCCATCTTTTGTATACCATATCCTTCAAAAACAAAAAGCACATTTAAACAACAAAATCACTCTAATCAACCCCAATACCATTCCTAATAACCAAATCAAATGGATTAAATTCTATTATACTGGGAACGAAATCAACAGCATCACCATCATCTTCAAAAAACACAAATTTAAATTTCTTTCAGCACTAATAACAATATATAATATATATATATATCAATAATTCCAATCTTAATAAAACCAATCAATACCAACAAAGTGGTATATACCAACTTACCTGCGAATGTAATAGTGTGTATATTGGTCAGTCTGGATATCGAATTTCAACCAGGTTTTCTGAACACTTAAGTCACTTTAAATACAAAAGAAATAAATCAAAATTTTCTGAACACCTCAAATTAACTGGTCATCAACCTACCCCTATGGAAAAAATGTATGAAGTTATTGTATAAATCTCCTAAAGGTACAATCATGAATACTGCTGAAAAGATATTCATTCAAAATGTTCTCAACGAACAAACTAATTTAAAAATCAAATACTCATCAATACTCTCAGGAATCTTCCCCAACAACTAAAATGAAACAATATCCTAATGTGCTCCATGCCCATCCTTCCATAGTAGTAAATGACCTTTTGGGCCAGTGTCAAGAAGATACAAACTTTCCCCATTCCCTTATTTTCATAATTTTCTTTCTCTTTTCCTTTCATAATCTACTCTCTACATATATTAATTTTTAAAATTTATATCTATCTATTATTATTTTTCATCGCTTAGGCGTTCTTGATCTCACATCACCTTTAGATTAATTTACTATCTTTGATTTTTCCCAATTTCCTTCTAGAATATTATAAATCTCAGTTTATATGTACACAGCTGTTTATACATTCATTCAGTTTGGTTCCATCACAGCTGGAAGGACTCATATTATGAGTCGTTAACTGGTAAATCTGCTATTTCATTATCTATATTTATTTTCCTAATTTAATATTGTCTATACATTAATAGTTTGTCTGATTATCTCACAATGGATTTGCACCTTAACTTATGTGGATTTATCACTTTTCTTTAGTCCTGATGATGGCGCCGATGTAAAAGCCCCAAAAATTATAACTTTATATTACATTATTTTTAGTGTGTTAGTTAATATGTGAATTTTTAATTAATTTAATGTGTTCTTAACTCTCAAAGTTATGATGGAAATATAGTGAAGTTCCCTAATTGTCAATCCATTCTAATTTTCTACTCAATCCAGGGTTTTTATATCTTTTATACCAGTTGATCTTTGGACTTTATATTAAACTCCAAATTTCAAAATCTGTTCCACATTGAATTCTATTATTATATTTAGAAGTTGTTTCTTTACTACATTTCATTATGTTCTTCAAAAATTTCCTTAATATGTTGGGATCAAAGATGGGAAGATTAGTTGTGATCCTGATTGAGTGTGCTGAGGGTGATTTTGCCTAACTGGTTTTCCACTCTTCCATCACACAAATGTGAATACACCTAATGTCAACCTTTCTCATCCCCAACACATGCATATAGCCCAAATGACAAGGTGGCTAAAAAAACAAGACAAAACTCAACAACGTGTCGTGTTTAAGCAGTAGATTCAAGAGGACCCTATGCTGACAACTGACGGAAAAGTAATATTTGGCCAAGTTTGTTCAAATCGGGTATGTTTAATATAGGTATTGTTGCTTCATAAAGATTCTACATGTACTTACCACCAGGATGGCTGTGATTAACTTTTTCCAATATTACATTCACCCAGCCCTCATTGTAATTTGAATAAATGTGTTTGTACTTGCTAAATTAATAAATCGACAAAATTATGTAAATATGCAAACATTGATTATTCGAGTAAATGCAATACATTAAACTAATTGTAATAATTTGATGCAAATTTTTTCCAACACTTTGACTCATAGGCCTAAGTAGTAAGGATACAATTAACAATGTATGTATATAGTAAAATGCGGTGGAAAAAATTCTAAGCTTTTCAACACTCAGAGAAAGATACATTCAAAACCAAAGTGTAAAAAAAAATCAAGACAACATTGAAAGTGGAGCAAAATCGTTATTAGACAATTATCTAAGCTAGAAAGGAGCTCTTCATTTTAAAAAGAACATTTTAAAGCGATAATGGAAGCGATTTACTGCTGAAAATCCTGAGAAATATCTAGTTGTCTAATTTTAATCAGAACCACAATCAGTAAGCTATTGTAGAAAATATAGTGGAACCTCCATATATTAACTTTCCGTATACCAAAAATTTTCTCTTTATTGAAGTTTTGTGTAGTCCCTCC